>QAXK01004152.1:0-10428 GCA_004335735.1 Chlorella sp. KRBP | reverse complement strand
AGCAGCAGCAGTAGCAGGAGCAGTAGAAGCAGCAGCGGTCAGCGATGATTGGTTGCATGGTACAATACCGGGTCGGCTGATCACTGGCGGGCTGCGACATCCGGTCATGGGTCTAGCTTGTGGTGAATTAATGCGCTTTCCAGGCATGACACATTGATCGACTGTTGCCCCCAGTGAACGGCCTAGAGAGCAGCAGCAAGTCAGTTGAATGCAAGTGTGGCCCAAGGCAGCATGAGGCATGAACATTCTCATTGTCGTGACAAGTTGTACTTACGCATTGCTTTCCGAAGTCGCGCTCATATCCACGGCGCCTTGCGTCGACGGCAGCCCTGACGAGCACAGGAGGACGCAGCAGCGTCACGCGCGGCAGAGGACGCGAATGCTTCGGCGATGCTGTCGCCTGAGCCGCCTCCCTTGCTGAACACCTCCACGATGCCCAATGCAGCGGCTTGCACTTCGTGCGACTTGCGTCCCTTGCTGCCGACACTCGTGATGACCGCAACGGCTGTTGCTGCCGCATTAGTGTTGTCAGCAGGCTTGGTGAAAACGTTCTGGAGCTTCGTGGTGATGGCCTCAGGAGTCGCTGTGGGAATGGGTGGCGGAACATGACGGCAGCAGGCGGGTGTCGTTGAACTACAGGGGCATGATGTGCACAAGCACAACAAGCACTGCTCTGGCTCTGTTTGCCTTGTGCCATCAACCACACATGGTCAACACCCTGCGGCATCACAACGCCCCTCACTGGCCGACCATGTTGGAACACAGACTGAAAACGCATGTTGCTGTGTTGAGTGGATACCCACCCGGCAGAGTGATGTATGCTGCCTTGTTGCCCTCCTGCTTCTGTCCACCCTTGTCCTTGCTGCCGTCCTCTGCCTTGCCCTTGTCCCCATCCCTCTTCACCTCAGCCTTGTCACCCTCAACAGGCTTCAAACCCTCAGGCTTCAGCTCCTCTCGCTTGCCAACTGCTAGTGGCTTGGGTTCCTCAGGCTGCGTCTCAGTCCTGATGTCGGTCTTGATTTCAGGCTTGTCCTCAGGCTTGGACTCCACGCGCTTGTTGAGAGTGGTCTTGTCAGCAGGGGTGTTGTCTTGAGGGAGTGTGATGGCGGGCTTGGGCATCTCTTGGGGGGTGTCTGCCTTTGGCCTGAAGGTGCTGGGCAGGACGAATGGGGTCTGTGCGGGAGTGGGTGTGGGAAGAGGGGTGGAAAAGCAGAGTGGACGTGCGTGAAGGGGTGTTTTGCTGGGTTGGACACCGCTTCCTTTGAAAGGTGGTGGACAGTAAGCAGGAAACAGAAAGAGGGCAGCACATGGCCACCTGGTGCCTGAGAGAGACTCTTGTCCTGTACAACATAAGGGTGACTCAGTTTGGACTGCAAATCTGCCTGACTCAGGCCCATCGGATGTGAACCCAACTTGTTCGGAACGGTTCCACCATGAGTTTGAACCTCCGAGGTTATGATAACTTATATGGGCCTGGCACCGCCTTTGATCTCTTGGACGGTGTTGTGGGTGCCACATCATGCGCAATGCAGCAACTCACCTCCTCGCTGCTCCGTTCCTGGTCCCTCTTGCCCCCTTCGCTGCTCCCGCCAGCCTTGCCCTGCCGGGGTCACCATTCAGGGAGGGCCTTGCGCCAAAGAAGTCATCGATGAGTAGCCCACCAGCTGCAGGCTGGACCCCTTGTCTCTTTGGGGCATCCTCCTGCTTTGGCGGGGTGTTCTTGGCCCCAGTTTGGGGCACAGTGGTTGGCTGGGTGCCAGAAGGCTACAGGGTCATTGGCAGGGTTGCAAGGCAGAGCAGGATGCCTGCACCAGCATCATCTGTGGGGGTGGGGCTGGCAGATGCCATGGGTCCACCACGTGCCAAGAGCTTGCGGGTGGGAGCACCTGCGGGCGGAGCAGAACCAGGCAGAGGAAGCAAGATGCGAGGAGGGCAGTTTGCTTGCAGCAGATGGGAAAGGCAGTATGCAAGCAGCAGCTGCCCAGCAGCGATCGGCCACACACTCTGCCAAAAAATATGAATCTCGTTCTTAGAACAAGCATGCAGAAGCTGATCGCACGTCTATCAGCCTGCTTGACTGGCGTATCCGTTGCTGGTTGCGTTGGCCGGTGTCGCCAAATTGCACCTGCGGCACCAACAGCTGTGCAGCTGGATGCAGAAAGCAGACAGACGGCTGATATAAGAAGCAACCGCTTGTTTATTGAGATTTGCAGGCCATTACGTTTGTAGCTGAGTTGTCGTCTTCCAACTGATGCTGCAAGTCCAACCAGAGGTCACAGTTTGGCTGGATAGACATAAACAAGTAATGCCTGCATGGACGGTTGTGGAGAAGGTTTTGTGGGAGCATTAGATGGGTGGTCGCAGATAATTATTCAACGCTTTACCCAACGCCTCGGACCCGCGACAGCCGTTGCCGCAGCTTCCGTTCCTGCGTCGACCCAGCTTATTTGGCTTCCTGGCGCGACCGCCGCCGCGTGTTACGGGCTTTCTTGAGGGATGCTCAGTAATTGTTGCTTCCATGTCGAAGTTCTCACAGTCTATCATTTGGCGGGCCAGGTTGGGTGAGTCGAAACACGATCGCCATGTCAGCTTTTGGGGTGTCTCATGCAGCACTGGCGGCCAAAAGCAACACCATTGCGGGAGAAGCTTCTTCGAACCTTGCGGGCTGAGATAAATGGCAAAGCTTTGACAACTTTGAAAGGGCCCGAATCAGCTGGCGGGCAACCCACCATCCACAACCAAAGCATGGCTGCCAACCTGACAACCAGCCGACACATGCGCACGTGTGCCTTTTGACACACATACACAGCTGTAGCAAAGGCAGGAGCAACCTCCGTACCACAACACTTTGGCTACAAATACACGGCTTACCACGCCACAAACACCAAGGAAGCTGAGGCACGTCTGCCCAAGGTTCAGTTGTAAAGAGTCACACACTGCTGTATATCATTCACACGACCACAACTAGTCCATGGTAAACTGACTGGCCCTGACACTGGCAGCACCAGAGTTGAACACTCGCCATGGCTGCAGCCTGCCGCCTTGTACAAACTCATCTGGACTCTCCAGTCAGAAGGGCTGCCGCCTCTGCTGCAGCGCCAGCGTGATATAGCTGTGGGCTCTGCAGCTCTGCTGCCTGTTACACAGTCGACCAGACTGAGAGTGCTTCACTGCTGCTGCTTACTGGCACTGCTGGCAGTCACTCCACCGCCCTGAGGTCCCAGAAGGAGCGGGACCTGCTGCTGCTGCTGGCCTGCTGATATTGCGGCTGCTGCCAACAGACACCGTCGGCAGCCAAGCTCTGCAGGCGCCTGCGGCAGGAGAAACAAGGACAGGCAGAACATGCCAAGGTGTTTCAGACACAAAGCACACTACAGCGACTTTGCATGCTGCATGGCAGCTGTTGAAACGAACAGCACACCAGCAACAAACAAAAGCCCTGTCACTGCTACCACAAACACCACCACACGGGCTCAAGGGCTACAGCAAAACTGGCAAGCAAGAGCAACACATACAACGGGCCTGGCAGCATCCATGTGGTTCAACTCACCAGCAGTTGGCGTTGTGCACCGCTTTTGCTGCATCCGCACACTTCTGGCTGCAGTACTGTGCAGCACAACAGCTCGGGCAGCCCCACTTCCCGCTGCTGCTACTGCTGCCACCAGCCGCCGGGCTGGCCGCGGTTGCATGCGACGCTTTGCTGGGCAATGCGCCGCCGCACCAGTCGCATGCAAGGTCACACAGCAGGTGGACCTGCTGCTGCGATGGCCTGTCATCCGCCTGCACTTGCTGTACACCGTTGCCGTTGCTGTGGCTGGCGTCCTGTGGTGCAGTAGCCAGATGGCCATCAAGGTGCCCCTGCCAGTCATGAGGCTGAACCTGTACAAGTCGATCAGCATGCAGCCAGAAGCACACGCGCTCAACCCACTGCTGCTGCGGCTCCTGCAAGTGCTGTTGCTGCACCCGTCCCTGCTGCTGCTGCAGTCTGCCAAGGCCACGGCCGCTGCTGCTGCTTCTTGGCAGCAGGCTGGCGCAGCAGCTGGACAAAGGCGCTGCAAGGACAGGCACGTTCTCCATGCGTGTGTACCGCTGCTGTACCGCACGGCAGAGCAGTGCGGCAGCCGGCTGCAGCGGGACATCACAGGACTGCAGTGCGACTGCCATGGCGGCAAGCCGCCCCTGCAACTCCAACCTGGGGTCGAACTGGCTGCCATGTTCGTCATCGCTGCTGCTGCTGCTGCTTGAGCCACCTCGACGCTGCCAGGCAGCTCCTCTGGTGCTGTCGACGGCTGCTGCATGCTGCGCCCCCATGCCAGCCGACAGCGAATGAAACCTCGACAGCAGTTGCAGCCAAGGCGATGCATCCTGGGGCGAAGCTGGCAGGCAGCAGCCAAGCTGTGCTGTCATGTGCAGTAAGCTGAGCTGGGGTGCGCCGTCAGCACAGCCTGCATGCCCTGCGTTCCTGCAGCTGCTGTTGCTGCTGCCACGGCCGCTGCTGCCACGTTGGTTTGAAGCACACCCAGGTCCACCACTTCTGCCGCCCCCAGAGCTGCTGCTGCTTCTGCTGCCGTTTGAGCCGGCCTCTTGACTGCTGCCGCTGCTGTGTTTCAGGTGCACGCCTGCCACACTTGCAGCTGCTGCAAACAGTGGCATCATGCCAGCGACTGCTGCATCTGTGTGTGCTGCAAGTCCATTGTTGACGCCTGGTGTGGACTGTGCTTGCAGTTCTGTGAGCATGTCGCAGTCGGCAGCCAAGAGCTGCACTGCCAGCAGCTGCCACAGCAACCCGGAAGCCTGGTATGTCTGCGTCAGCAGCAGCAGCAGCAGCAGGCAACACAGGCATCAGGTACGTTGCATGACACCCTGGGTGGGCTCTGCTGATGACTTTGCGTTTCGAATACAAGTCGCGGGCAAACTGCACAAAATGACCAATGGGCAGGCAGTAGTGCAGCAGCACACACTGCAAAGCCTGCAAGCCAAGCCACAACAGCAGTTGCTGGCATCCTGTTCTTGAAGCATGTGGGGCCAACACTCATTACCATCAGCCCTGCAGATTGTTCCTGATCAACTACAGCATCAGCTTCACACATGATTGCTCAGCATGAGTGATGCATGGCCTTGGCATCCTTACGTTGCTGTACTGCCTGCGGCAAGCGCGTGCGTACTGTACCACTAGCATGCGTGCTGCCACAGCACTCCCGCTGCTGTTGCTGCTGCTTGTGTGCGCCTCATCAGGCCCCACCATCCCCTGCAGCCTGCCTGCGCCTGCTGCCCAGTCATTGCCCAGCAGGTCCCTGATGCTGGGGGGCACCAGCAGCAGGTCAGAGGCCAGGCTGGACGTCAGGGCGGACCACAGGCCGGGACTGGCGCTCTCAGGCACAGGCAAAGCTGCTGCATCTGCAGCAACCTTATCAAGCATGGAAGCTGCTGCTGCTGCTGGTAGAGGGGCCTCAAACTGTTTCAGAGCCTTCAGCTGCTGGCGAGTGTAGTGGTACTCCGCTGCTGCCCTGTACCACGAGCAAGCTGCAGGCTTCAGTTGACCCAACACCTGCCACAGCAGCAACCGGGTGCTGCTGCTGCTGCCGCCAGCTGCGCTGCTTGCCTTGCTGACACCCGTGCCCTGCCGCTGCTGCACCTGCTGTAGGCAGCTGCTGACTGCCTCCCCAAGCAAGGGGCCACCGGCACTGCACAGCTGCTGCATGTGCTGCTGACACTGCTGGATTGCGCGTGCCTGAGTCAGCAGGTCCCAAGCAACATCCTGCTTGCTGGTTTGTACTGGTGTCACCTCTCCTGCAAGCTGCTGTAGGGGAAACAGCCTCCCGCCCGGCCCGTTGATATGGCTGGGTGCGTCTGGCTCAGCAGTGAGCTCCTGATGCGACCTACACATGTACCACATGATCGCAAGGGCATCATCTGGCATCACTGCTGCTGCTGCAGCTGCAGCAAGGGCCGAGTCTGCAGAGCGCAGCTCGTCACCCCTGCCTGCATGCTGCTGCAGCAAGGACAGCCAGGTGGGCCAACAGCTGATGTGCAGTCCCGACAGCGCGGCCTGCTGCGCCTGCATGGCTGCTGTTGCGTTTGATGCCTGAGGCTTCTCTGCTGGCTGCAGCGCTGCAGCTTGGTCCTGCACAATAGCCACGGCCGACTGTGCCGCACGCTGTAGGTCTACTGCCCTGTTGAGCTGCAGCTGACGCATGTACAGCAGCCGCGCGCGCTGCACGTGCCACGGCCGGGGGCCCCATTCGTACGCTGCTGCGTGCTGTGTAACTCGCCGGAGTTGCCGCTGCTGCTGCCGATCTGCCATGGCCTCTGCATCACGACCAGCGCCAGCAGCTGCTGCTGCTGCAGCAGCTGCCTGCCGCTGCTTGAAGCGCAGCACCTCGCCATGTAGGCCAGGGGGGTGCTGTAGGTCTGCATCATCTGTGTCATCTGAGTCATCGTCACTGCTGTCGTCACTGCTGCTGTCAGTATAGCCGCTGGCGGAGCTTGCGCTGTTGCTTGGCAGGGGTTCAGCGCTGAGGGCCTGGCTGAGATCTCTTTGCCACAAGGGAGACACAGCTGGCTGTTCATGCGCTGTCCTGAGGCACCACTTTTGCATGTCCTGCTGCAAAATGCGACACTGATGCAGCTGGCGCCGCAGGTTGTGCCGCTTTGCCAACATGCTCTGCTGCAGCTGCTGATCAGCCCTGCCACCTGCCATATGGTCCAGCTCCGCCTGCGTGTCTTGGAGCTTGTGCCTGAGGGTGCGGGCCTCAGTAGACCAGAGCTGCCCTCTGCGGACCGCACTTTCTACCTGACCCATGGCCGCATCGTCTTCGGAGGCCTGATACCTCTGGCTGTGGTCGCTGCGCAACAGTGCGTGGGGCGATGCCAGGTACGGACAGACCCTGCGCTGGCTGCGTGCAGCCGCCCCGGGACTCCTGCTGCTGCTGGCATTGCTGCTGCTGGGGTGGAAGGGCACAGCTTTGAGGGGCATGTCTGCGCCCTTGGCTCGCCGCTCCATGATGTACCGCGTGTCCCACTGACGATCTGGCAGCAGGAACCACAAGCTGGCCTCTGGGTCCGTCATACGGCTGAACATGAAGATCAGCTGCAGCAGAAGAACGCAGGGCGGGCAGCACCAGCAGCATGCCGGACATCATGCATGATGCGGCGGCAGAAGCACACGCATGACAGCACAATGCACTGTTCAGCGTATGTTCATCAAACGTTGCAATCACCAACCACGAAAGGGTTCCTACAGGCGACATGTGGCATCCCCGACTGGGGTGGGTCCTGCCTTGTGTGTGTGCTTTGCAGCTCAGCATGCCACCGCTTGCATCACATCAAAACCAGGCAGTGGTTCCAATGCACGCTGACACCACCTCGGACACAATTGGGTTGTGCAGCTGCTTTTGAATGCAACAGGCGGCAGGCAGTAGCATGCTGCACCCCACTTGACATACCTGCTGTGCTGTCAGCGAACTGAGGCTACCAGCCAAGTGCTTGGTCGCCTCTTCGGGCAGACACGGCTCTGGCACGTAGAAGCTCGCGGAGGCGACATGCGAAACCATGTCGAACAGCACCTGATGCAGACTGCGCAAGAGGTCCTGTCGGGAGCTCTGGATGCTGCTGTCCTGCTCATCATACTGCAGCACACGGCATGAACACAACATGAGCCATTCAATGCCCAACGCTGATGCCATATGTCACACATGGCTTGCAGACGTGACATACTAGCCACACAAGCTGAACATGAGTGGCGGAGGCTCTGGAGACGCACGCTTGTACTGCGCTGTACATATGGCGGACCACTGGCAAATGCACGCATGTCCCCCAGAACACTGGCGGACGTAACACGTGACATGTGTTGCAATACCACTGTGCTGACGGCCCAGAAACACAGGCGAATGCAGCACACGAGATGTGCTGCAGCCCGCTGTGATCACCTGCTGCTGCACGAGGTCCAAGGCGTGCTGGATGACGCCCCACACATCCGCCACCAGCCCCGACTGCATCCACACCCGCAGTTCAGCGTGTGCTGACACAACCTCCGTGAGCGCGTTCATGACCGGCGTTGTCGCGGCCTCGATCTCAGGTAAGAGTGCTGCAAGGTACTGGTCTCTAAACCCGAGCAGCACTACACGCCTTGCGCGGCGTAGCCGCTTGGCAGTGCCCTGCGATGTTATTCAGGGCAGCAAGCAGCAGACGGTCATGCGTGTGCACCACCTGTGGCTGCTGTGCACAGCACACGTAACACAGCCAGACCTGGGCGGCACACCTAGCCATGCAGCTGTTGCTCCTGGTGTAAGCATGCTAATGCCGTGTCTTGGGGCCCTTTTGGGGAGCGTTGGTCACACGTGAGCATAAGGGCCACAGCAACAGTGGCACTACCCACCCGGGTGATACAGCCCCAATCCTTGTACCGGGGAGTGCTGACCGGGACTGCAATGGGCATGTGCTTTGCCTGGGACCACGCACCTGAAGCCGCCGCCCGATGCGAGCCAGCCAGGCATGTACCCGCACTATGTGCTGCAGCAGCCTCATGAAGTTGTCAAACCTGCCCACCCAGTCGAACAGCTCACTGTGTGAACTGCAGACATGCAGACACACGGGGCATCACAACAGGCCAGCCTTATCTTGTGAATTGGAACCTGGTTACCAAACCTTATCAGATATCACAATGCTTTGATGCAGGACCTTGACACATGGGACCGCAATGCACTGCTTCACTTGTGGCTGGCTTTGGTGCAGATGCTGTACAACCTGGCGCAGTCACACCAGGACAGTGGAAACGAGCCGCCAGTACACGAACAGTCTCGGCCAGCTGCCTCTGGGACGGTTGCTGTGGCCAACAGTCACAAAACGTTTCACTGTCGTTCTGTGCAAGCGAGAGGGTGTGCAGTGTGTCATATCTGACTCTATACATAGAGCATCAGCACATACAGGCCAACTCCGAGTTGGCCGGTGTGTGCTGAAAACTTTCTTGGGTGAGTCAGCCAAGAAAGTTTTGTGTGGAGATGGCGGCAAGCGCTGCCTGGGAAGGCAACACCATGTTCTGACGCGCGGCACACTGAGCGCACCTGATGATGGCGTCATCCTGCATCTCCTCCTTGGCCCCAAACCCGACCTCCACAGGACCCAGGTCAATGATGTATCCCTCCAACGCTTCTGGCAATTTGGCCACTGCTGCAGCAACACCAGACAGGTCCTGCAGGCCCACGGAACACGAACCCATCCTGCTGTCAGGCACACAACTGTTGACACTTGCCCGGCCCATGGTGAGATGCAATCTGCTCTCCTGCTGGCGAGCTTACATGACAGCGAGCCCGGCAACTGCATCAACTGATCAGCAGGAACAACTGGCAGCAAAGCCATTGGCAATGACGGCCTGATCACACTTCTTCTCAGGACTGTTTCCTCTTCGATGTGGGTTGCCAAACCTGCAGTTTGCTATGCTTTTTCGGACACTGTCAGTTCCGGGTGCTTTGTGTGGCTCCAACCATGCCAGCCACAGACATACCTCCTGAATGTCTGGCATAGAGGCTGCAAGCTTGTTGGGGATTAAGTTCTCCTTGCGTGTGCTCAGGCAACGCGTTGCTTCGTAGGCCAGCCCTCTCAAGCTGCTGTGCTCCACCCACTCAGAGACCTGCGCACACAAAGGCGGCACCGTGGCATGCCATGTCTCCCAGGCACCAGCATGGATCATTTGGGCAGAATGTACAGGGCGCCCGGCTGTACGGAGCGTACATTGTAAGTCCGTGCGTCTGTAAGGGTATCGCAGTTGGGCATGGCAGTCTTTTGGCTACTGTTCAGCCTCCAGTCCGGCTACCAGTCAGCCTTCAATCGGGGAGAGCCGGCAAGCAAACCCACAACATGTGGTTGATTGCAGAATGCACCACACTCCTGCACTGGCCTGTTGGAAGCGTGCAGACCTCCAGCGCCAATTGCCTTGATCCCCGCCATCACGTTTTGCTTATGGAGACACAGCCCAGGACTTTGAGCATGCTGAGCTGGTGACCAGCAGGGCTAAAGCCCTTCCTGCTGCAAGCAAGAGCCGGCAGCACATACCCACAGCAGCTGCCGCCTACCTTGCTGCAGCATCCCTCCAAGAGGTCCACCAGTGCCACGTGTGCGATGTGCCAGCTCTTGTAGTCAGCTGTCCCGACAGCCCTGAAGGGGCCATCCAGGAGGCTGCCACACTGCAGGAGCAGGGTTGCGAACGCCAGGCGTCCTGCGTCTGACAAGCTATCTGACCCGTTTTGGCTCTTGAGTGCGCTTGGAACCAGGTGGTGTAGGGGAGAGATCATGTGCACCAGGCTGCAGCACACAGCACAGATCGGCAGGAGCAGCGCCAGCCGATGATTTGGCAGTGCATAGGCACGACAACAAATGTGGGCTTGTCTGCTGACCGCAGCTGGAGAGAAAGAACAAGCAAGCAAGCAAGCA
>QAXK01004151.1:0-12341 GCA_004335735.1 Chlorella sp. KRBP | reverse complement strand
TATATCTGTTGGGGCGTCTCAGTGGGCGAATGAGATGCCCCGCAGCACAAGGCAGAGGTGTGTGTGTATAGCTTGCAAACGGGGCGGCCCAGCCGCGGCAACCAAGGCAGGTGTCTACGCCGTTCGAACGGGAAAGGCGCCTGGCACCCTGCAGCTGCTGGCGCCAGCAGACGAGCTGCTACATCTACATATCAGCACAGGTGAGCCTAGGGTTGCGGCTAAAGACCGAAGTAGAGCAGTGGCAGCGGAGCGACGTTCCATCATTGTCATCCCTCCCACTGGGCTAGCAGCCTTGTAGCACTTGGCGCTACCTACCTCCAGGTATGCTCCCAGCAGCAGCAGCACCTTTGGGCAGTCCATCACTGCCGCTCGTCCCGCAGCCGTGCGCACCACCGCCCTCAGCACGCGCAGCGCGGCCTGCCGCGTGGCAAGCGGCGACTTTCGCTCGGCGTACGACAGCAGGGCACGCACGTCCGGGCTGCCGGCTGAGGCTGGGGCTGCCTTGCCTGGGCTGAAGCGAGCTTGTGCCTGTGGCCATGGCGCGTGTGTTTCGGTGAGGGCGCGGCCTGAGTGGCTTGCGCGCAGCAGCTGATAACTGGGCACATCCCGCATGCACAGCAACGTTGTTACCTGCAGTGGCACGCAACCTGGAGACCAGTCCCTATCAATCAGAACTCTCAGCCCTGTGGCTGCACCTTTCACACTTCCATCACACTTCCATACAACTCTACGCACCTCCGGCGCTGCCACCGCCACCAACAGGTCCGCCTCGTGCCCCGCCGCCCACACCTGTTGTTCCCCTCCAGTGCACCCATGCACCTCCCAGCCCCGCACCGCTCCATACGCCCCCCCTCCCACCGGACTGGTATCCGCCGCCACCCGCACCCCCACCGCGCCCCCTCTAAGCCCTAGGGCAAAGTCCGCGCTGCATGGGCGGATGGCGGTACGGGTCTGCCACCCGGGCAGCGGACCTTCCGTCGGGTACCCCATCAGCACGGGCAGGCACATGGAGAGCTCCGGTAGGCAAGTGTCCAGGCACCCCACGTGCATGATGCCCGCCGTGGCCAGCAGCTCAGCAGACAGGTCCGCCGAGGTGGGCACGCGCAGCAGCAGCGCCACGTGGCGGAAGAAGCCGCGCCGGGCCAGCCGGGCTGCCGCTTGCTGGGCTGCTTTGCTCGCTGCTGGCCCCGCCGCCGCCGCTGCTGCTGCTGCTGCAGTGGCAGGGCCGCCTTTGTAGTTAAAGCTCAAAGCAGAGGGCTGCCCACGGTACCCCAAGCCCAGCATTAGAGCAGCATCGGAGGCGAGTGCTCCGTCGGCTTCGTCGCCGCCTTCACCGCCGGGAGAGTAATCGGGTGGGTGCACGTCCACACGGCGCGGCGAGGTTGGGCGCAGGGCGGCTGTTGCCTCCAGCTCCTGGGTAAAATCATCGTATGCATCCTTTGCCTGCTTCTGTTGCTGCTCCTGCTGCTCCGGGCGGTTGTCATGGTTGTGGGCAGGTGAGAGGTTGGACGGGTGGGGAGGGCGGCTGGCGCGTGGCGGAGAGGAGCCGCTGGCCAGCACCTGCTGCAAAGCGCGGCGCTGCTGTGATCGCACTGGCTGCGCGTGGGGCGGTGACGTGATGGCCCTCTCAGGGCTTGCGCGGTGGCCCATGTGCTCCGGCCATGTGCGTGGCCCCGCCACCCCTAGCAGGCCCAGGCGCAGCGCTTGCCTGGCGGGGCTCATGGTTCCACCCCGCATGGAGCTAGGGCTTGGCGGTGCCCAGCCGCCGCTGGGCACATGCGGCGCGCGAGGGCCTAGCATGCTAAGCCCTCGTCGGGTGGAGGTGAGAGAGCTCATGCGGGAGAGGTGGTGCGGGTGGTGGGGGCTGGGGTGCGAGGGGGCCGGCTGGTAGGGAGGGTGCGGGCTGGTGGCTGTGCTGGAGGCTGTCCATCGGTGCTGCAGGTGGTGCCGCCCGGGGCTGTGGGATCGTCTGGGGCTCTGGAGGGCTGCGGTGGCGTTTTGGAAGGAGCCTCCGGACCAGACCGGTGTGTCCTGCAACGCACAGGACGCAGAGCACAGCAGAGCGTGTGTGTAGCTTGCGTCAGGCCGCATCAACCAAGGCCAGGCCGAGTGGAAGAACGACGCATGTACGGCAGCACACATCCTGGTGATGCTCACTGCTCGAATTGGCCTCAGCATGAACAATCCACACCGTTCGCACCGGCTGGAAGAAGGCCCTGAACAGCGCACGGTTTGCGTCCAGTTCCGCTTGCGACTCGTCCTTCATCGACACAAAGCCGCTGCCGTGGCGCTTGAGGGGCACGGCGGTGCTGCGCGTGCTGGGAGAGCGCTGCAGCGGCTGCTCCTGCTGCTCTTGGTTGCCCGCATCGTCCCCGCGCATCTGCGCGTGTGTGTGCGGGTGCAGGCGTGTCAGGGTAGCGCCCCTCAGGGCGTCAGAAGCATGACAACAGGCCTCTAAGCGTACTCACATACTCCTCCCAGGTGATGGTCGCCATTGGCTCCAGCGGCAGGATGGCGGGCGACGCGCGCAGGAACGAGCTGGGCGAATGGAGAGATATGCTTACTGATGCATTGTCACAGCGTCATTCAATGCAGCGCGTGCCGCGTTCTCGCTCCGCGCAAATGAGGGTCGAGGGTCGAGCGCCAGAAGCAGAGAAAGAGCAGCAGAGCGTCTGCAGGTTGGTCAGTGCTGGTGCATTGTGTTTCATTGCAGCTTCTTCGCACGCGCAGCCCTCCTCCTTCGCTCGCTCGCTCGCTCGTTCTGGGCGCGCCGGAAGCTTTTCTCGAGGTGCGAGCGAGAGCACAAGGTGACCACCAGCATACGCAGGGTCGCAATCGACGCGCTCACTGATCAGCGCACGGCCACCAGGCTTGGGGCCACGAGCAGGTGCTTTTCGCGACTCTGGAAGCGAAGCGCAGCGCCAGCCGCACGAGCCCTGCGCCGCAGCGTGGCAGCGAGGTAGCGGGACCGTATGCGGATGCCGCAGTGTCGGAGGGCCTGGCGCTGAGGGACTGCGCGCCCGTGCCCCCCGTCCTCGCAGGAGGCGCACGGACAGCTTGGCGCGCCCACGGAGCAGGATCAGCAGCAAATCATGGCGATGGCGGCGTGAGCAGCAGTGGGCTTGAATCCAGTCTGCGCTTGGTCTGCGCAAGAGCACAGCTCTCCCACGCCCAACGCCTCCCACACCGATGGCCCCTCCGCCGCCCGCGTGGCAGGCGCCGCACCACGTCGACAGCGGCGGCACCCAAGCACACACCCACGATGCGCCCCACCAGCCACACTACCTGGCACACTACCCGGCGGCGCCGCCCCAGCCGCAGCAACAGCCGCAGCAACAGCCAACGCTGCAGCGGCGACAGACGCGGTCGCCGCCTCGCTGCCTCTCAGCCGTGCTCCTTCCACCCCAGCAGGGCCCTCCGCGCAAGACGCTGGTCCTGGACCTCGACAAGACGCTGATTGACTGCATCGCCATGCACGAGCGGCCCCGGGCGCTCGACCATGACTTTGTGTGAGTGCCAGTGGCTCCCACATGATTGCTTTGCTTCACGCAGCAGCAGTGCACCCGGGAACCCGGGCCGCCGTTGCCACTGGCTGGCACGCCGCTTTTCCCGCACCACAACAGCTGACGACGATGCTTTTGCCGCCTCCCCGCCACCGTCGCTGACCGGGCCTGTTTCAACACACGTGAACCACAACTCACCCTCTGTATTCTTTTGCAGTTGCTGCCCTGGTGTCGTCGTTGCCGCTGTGCTCGCAAGCTGACGTGTGTGGTGCATGGCCATGCATGTATGCAGGTACACGGACGACCAGGGCACGCGCGCCAAGGTGTGGACACGCCCCTTCCTCAGGCAGTTCCTCACGGTGGCGTCCCAGGCCTACGAGGCGGTGCTCTTCACCGCCGCCGGGCAGCGCCACGCAGACAGCGTGCTGCAGCGCATCGACCCGCAGCGCACCTTCTTCGCACACAGGTGCGCGCGCGCGCCCGCTCGCAGGCCATTTTCCATGATCATCATTGCATGGGATCGCAGTTGCCACGTATAGCAAACCGGCCGTGCTGCAGACAAGAGGGCTCACGCGCCAATTGTTGGAAAAGGCTTAATTTCCCCTGTTGGGTGGAGTGGAGTTGGCTGTCGTGGGCGTGGGAGGCAGACGCACAGACAGGGCGTGCACGTAGCTACGGCTGGCTTCCCTTGCCATGGTTTTGTGAAGCTGTGTGAAGGCGTGCTTCCATCTGGTTGGACACGAGGTGTGCATGCGCACGTGCATACATCACGCCCGCAGGCTGTACGGCCACCACACCAGCGACACGCCGCTTTGGTCCTGGGTCAAGGACCTGTCCCGCCTGGGCCGCCCACTCGAGTCCACGCTGCTGTGCGACGACAGCATGCTGGCGGGCCTGCTGCAGCCGTGCAACCTGGTGCCGGTGCGGCCGTTCGCGCACGACTACCCGCGACGCGACGTGGACACCACGCTGTGTGACCTGCTCAGGTTCCTCATGGACAAGGTGAGGGTTCTAGGGTCACGATTCAGCCCCTACTGCCCCTACTGCCAAAGCAGGCAGCATCTCCTCCTGCCGCACTCTGTTGAGCCACCGCCCTCCTCAACACAAGCAGCCTTGCTCCATCTGGTCAGTTGTTGAGTATCCAAGAGTGCATGCTGTAATCACGCTGCGTGTGCACCTGCAGGTGGCACCAGCCACTGACGTCCGCACTGCCATCGCCCTGCACTGGGACAAGGTCGACCGCCGCCCACGCCGGCGCCCCTTGCATCCCCCACAACCCCTCCCCCCCGCCGCCCTCCCTCCCTCCACCCTCAGCGCCGGTGGCCACCCCAGCCAGCTGCACGCCACTTCCACCTCCACGCCCTCCCCAGACCACACGCCCCGCCGCCACGCGTGCTCTTGCGAGTGCCACCACCACCACGGCCACCGCCACCACCACCAGCCGCCGCCACACCCCACCAGCGACGCCGCGCATGACGCAGCACCTGATCCTGGCAGCAGTGCACCGCCCTCACCAGCACCACCACCACCCGCACCGACCTGGTACCAGTGCCAAGCACTCCACGCCGGCTGCGGCTGCAGGCACAACGGCGCACACGACATGGGCGCCCTGGTCGCCGCCTACCAATCGCAGCAGCAGGCGGCGCTGTGGTGCTGGAGAGCCGACACCGACGACGTGCCAGACGACGACTCCACCACCTCCACCACCACCGCTGCAACCACCATCATGCCGTCGTGCGGGTGCTGCAGCGCTGCCGCCGGCGGGTGCCATCCCAGCGCCGCCGTGGGGCCGGGTGCCGTCGACGTGCCCATCATGGCGGCGGCCCTGGTGCAAGCCCCATTAGGGCTCAGGCGGTCGCCCAAGCGGTTCTTGGACCTGGACTCTGGCGTGGCGCCCGGAGCGCTGCCACCCTCACACCAGCAGCAGCATGGTGCCGCCGCAGCAGCAGGCCCACCGCCTTGCTCGCCTCTGCCACAGCAGCACCAGGGCCTGGCGCCGCGCCCGCTCAGCTCCGTGTGGGTGGCCAGCAGCGGCAGCGCGTTTGCTGCTGCCACCCCTGCTGTTCTGCCGCCGCCGCCGCCATCCGCAACTGCCGTGCCAGCAGGCTGGGCACAGCCGCAGCAGCAGCAGCGCGGCCACAGTGCTGGGCCGTTCAGCCAGGCAGCAGCAGGAGCAGATAGTGCTGCCGGTGGCGGCGTCTGGCCAGCTGCACCCAGCCAGGCAGGCACGGATGGAGCGGCGGCCTGGGCGGTGGCAATCAGCCAGGCAACCAGCCGGCTGCGGCAGGAAGCCTCGCAGGTCCAACTGCAGAGGGAGAAGCAGCAGGAGCAGGAGAGCGAGACCATGCTGCTGGAGGAGGAGCCTTCACGCTCAGAGTGCCGTGGGTTTTGGTACTGTGAGGTGCCTCCTGGCACGACGCTGGCAGCGCATGCGGAGGACGAGGTGGAGGCAGCGGCGGCGGTGCTGCAGCCGTCAAGCCGCACCAGCAGCGACAGCAGCAGCACCACCATGGTGGACGTGAGCGAGCTTGTGCTGCCCGCGGCGGCGCTGGGGGCCGCAGCCGTCCCTCGCGCCCCGCTTTCTCGTGCAGCAGCGTCCGCATGTAGCGGTGAGGTTATGAGGGTGGATGGTGGCGGAGGGTGCGGTGGCGAGGGCGAGGGCGAGGAGGCAAGTGATGGTGATGAGGCCATGACGCTGGCAGACGCTGCGGCACACCTGTCCATTCCAGAGGTTGGTGGTGGTGCACATGGTCGGCAAGGGGTCTGCGGCGGGCCAGGACAGGAGGTACTACCGCCGCCACCGCAGCGCAGCGCAGCAGCACGCCACCACTGCGTACTGCCGCAGGCGTCGGCGCAGCCGCCCTCCTGCTGCGGCCGCGCCACCGTGCCCACCATGTGGGCGGGCGGCGCTGCCGCGGACGCTGCGGCCGCGCCACAGCACGCACAGCACGAGGAGCTGGAGGGACGCGTGCGCGCCGGGCGCATCCGCTCGGGCGTCGTGGGGTCGATGCGTGCCCGCTCCCCCGTGCACACTTAGTATGAGAAGTTTTTTTTCACCGCCGAAGACGCAGCTGCATTGGGGTGCACCCCGAGAAGCAACGGGCTTTGATGTAGTGCAGGGCTTGGCTGACAACGCCGGCCGGTTTTGAGGATGGAGGAAGCACTTGCTTTGGAAGAGAGTGTGAGCGAGGTGGAGAGCACTTGACGCTTTTTTAGCCTCCCGCCAGGTGGTGGGGTGGCTGCCCCTGTGGGTCTCAAGGGGCGAGAGGGGGATTCTCATTTTTGCCACTGAGAAGGGCGCTGAGAGGTCACGGGATGGGATTGCTTTCCGGCCTCTGAACACCCTTTGGGTCGGGCGGGCGACCTCGTGAGGGTGAGGTGCTTTGCCAACGCAGAGGCCTTCCTGTCTGGCGCCTGTTTCTTGCCTGTTTTCTTTCGCCACGGGATGTGGCTTGCGGGAGCTCGGAAATCCGGCTGTCGTGTGGGATTGACTTGGTGGGCACCACGATGTGTGCGCGCACTCGTTTGCGGCTGCCGCTCCATCCATTCCTTGAGCACAGGAGCGGCCACGATTGCTGCTGCAGTCCTGCGCGCATTCATGACGTTGAGCTGATCGCTGTTCAGATGTTGTCGTTTCGCGGCAGTCGTTTCGCGCGTCGCCATGCTGTGACGTGCTGTGCCCCCCATTGCCTCCCCGGTGTTGCAAAAGTGTTTGAGACCTGCAAAGGGAGAACACAGAGAGCGGAGCGGAGAGCACAGACAGCAGCTGCAGGATGGCTGCCAGCAGCGCCGGGCAGCAGGAGATTAAGATCAAGGTCAAGACGATGGAGCCGGCCACCTACGAGCTGTCGCTGAAGCGCTCGGTGAGCTTGCTGTGGCGCGCTGTGGCTGTGGCGCGCTGTGGCTGTGGCGCTGCAGAGCGCTAAGGCTGCGGACGTGGAGGTGGCGATCTCCGCGTGCACGACCTCCCAGAGCTACAGAGAGTCCGCTTGGCGATGCTGCTGCTTGCAGACCACGATGCCAGAGCTGCGGTGTGAGCTCGAGCGCTTGGTGCACGCCGTGCCGTCCCGCCTGCGCCTCATCTACCGCGGCCGCGTGTGCGAGGATGAGCAGAGCCTGCAGAGCTTAGGTGCGGCCCTGCGGCAACGCATCCAGTGCATGCTGCTGCTCGCGGGATGGCCCTGCCCTTCCAAGGGGCTGGTGTGCGCGGCGCGTGCGTGGCGGACCTCGGCAAGCGGGGAGCGCGCCCCGTCCCAGCGTGAGAAGGTCTCCCTGCCCCCGCACGCACGCAGGCATGCAGGACGGTGACACCATGCACCTCGTCATCCGCCCTGAGGACGTCCCCGCACCCGGCGGGGCCTCCAGCAGCCGGGCGGGGCAGACACCGGCAAGCGCCGGAAGCAGGGGCGCAGCAGCAGGTGCGCACACGAGGTGCAGCAGCCATAGCGCACGGGCGACAGCTTTGCAGCTGTAGAGCACAGACGAGGAGCGTGGCCGCCTGCCGCAAGATCTGCACGCAGCAAGGTGCTGGCTGCCAAGCACGCACCGGCTTGCGTGGGCGGCTGGGTACCAGGTGCTTCTCACTGGGTCAAGGTCAGCGAACGGAGGGGTGCACACAATGCACCCGTGTGCGTGCAGGCGCAGGCCGGGACGGTGCCGGTGGGGCAGGAGGTCAAGAGGGGGGCCCTACCGACGACATCAACAGGGTGCGTACTGGGCGGGGCTGTGTGCGTGTGTGTAGCCTGCAAACTGGGCGGCAGGCCACATCAACTGAGGCAGCACGGATCAGCAGCGAGGAAAGAACCTTGGGAACCAGCCCTGGCCAGAGCAGGAGGTGTGTTGTGGCGCTGTTGGAGAGCTGCAGCACTGCGGTGCTTGCAGCTAGCCACTTCCCTGCCGTCAGAGCCAACAGCAAGAAGAACAGCACTGCGATGCTTGTAGCTAGCCAATTCCCTGCTGTGGCTAGCCAGCAAGGGCCAGCAAGAAGAGTTGGCTGGACTCCATCCACGCACTCGTGTCCTCCCTTGCCATCTTCTCACGCCATGCCTTTCCACCTTTGCTGCCCACACACTACCCACACAGTTCCTTCAAGGCATCTTCTCCTCCCTCCTCCCCAACGCCGGCCCACTCCTCTCCGCCGGCATCGACTTCACCCCCCAGCCCCCCAACCAGCCCAGCCCCGGCGGGCCCCGCGCCCCCCGTGCCTCCGGCTCCAACGCAGCCCCAGGCGCGCAGCGCACACGCCGTGGCAGCGATCCTTCTGGACGCCACGCTACCAACACTGGCACCCTCCCCCAACAACAGCAGCAGCAGCAGCAGCAGCAGATGGCCTGGATGGTTCCCCACATGCTCGCAACCTTGGACGCATACCTCCGTCGCCTACAGTCCCCCGAATTCAACCCAGGTCCCGTGCCGCTCTCCTCCCTCATGCCCGGTCCCGGGAGCCCCACGGACGAGCAGATCACCACGCTGACAGAGTCGATTCAGAACGTGCTGGAAGGCGTGTACCTGCCGCAGCCGCTGCAGGCGCTGCTGCAGCAGTGCTATGATGAGCCGGTGGGGAGAGTCGTCCCGGCTGCGCAGGCGGGTGGGGCAGCGGGAGCCGCTGCAGGGTCATCGCGGAGGGCAGGACAGCAGGAGGTGGGGCAGCGTGGCGACGTGAGCACCGCAGCGGCGATGCAGAGGATGGCGGCGGCGGCGGCGGCGACGGCGGCGGCTGCGGACGCGTGGGTTGTGGCCAGCGACCGGACCCAGCGGGCGACGGACGAGGCGGATGAGGTGGCGGAGGCGATGCGTTCGGAGGGCCCGGCAGCGCAGGCGGCGGCGATGGAGCGGGCCAACGCGGCGCGGGAGAGGGCGGTGGCTGCGACGGAGCGGGCGCGGACGGCGCAGACGGCGGCGGACGCGGCGGTGGAGGCGGCGCAGCGGGCGAGGGCGGAGTTGGAGCGTCCTGCTCGCGCTGGCAGCGGTGCTGCGGGGGCGGCGGCGGGGGCGGCGGGCAGGGGAGGTGGTCGGGGCGGTGCGGCGGGGGCTGGGAGGGGGGGTCGTGGTGCGGGTGCGGCAGCGCAGGCGCAGCAGGGGCAGCAAGGGCAGCAGGGGCAGGGGCGGTTCAACTACCGCTACACGCCGCTTGCAGTGGCGGCATTGAGCGAGCTGCTGCGGCGTTCGGACCTGCACCTGGCCAGCACGCTGCAGCCGATGATGCGGGAGCTGTCGGCCACGTTGACGGCGAACGTGTCGGGGGCGGCGGGGGCGGCGGGGATGGGCGCGGGGTTGGGGGCAGGGACCACGCATGCGTCTGTGAGGGCTCTGGCTTCGCACCTGCAGGTGGGTCTGGTGGGGCGTGTGGATGGTTGGTGAGAGTGCCAGTGTGTGTGTGTGTGTGGTGAGCTTAACATCTGGTATAGCCATGTCTGGCGTGTGTGGAGTGGGGCATTGAGAGAGGGTGCAGGGACCATGCATGCATCTGTGAGGACATTCCGGCGTCACACCTGCACCTGCACGCTCACGGGGCGTGTCGCAAGCATAAGGGTGCACACCATGACAGTGAGACAGTGTCAGGAAGTGTGGACGCGGCGAGAGGCGCCCAAGTAGATGCACTGCATGACTCATGTGGCCATCCGCACCCCTCCTGCCCCACACCTCTTCTGCCCCACACCTCTTCTGCCCCGCACCTCTCCTGCCCGCTGCCGTGCGTCACCGCATGCAGGCGTCGGCAGCCCAACTGTGTGCTCTCAAGAGATGCGAATGCCCGATTTAACGGCCCACTTGTTTTCTGCCCGTCGTGCGTCACCGCATGCAGGCGTCGGCAGCCCTGCTGACGGAGCTGTCGCGTGTGGCGGCCGCGGTCAGCATGGCGCTGGCGGGCAACATCCTGCCGCTGGCACTCAACACAGCCGCTGCCCTGCAGCCCGACGGTGAGCTCACACTCACTTGACGAGGCCTGCCTGGCGATCTCTTGTGACGGATGCAGCATCATGACACATGTCGTGAACGCCATGCAATGATGATGACTCATGCCGTGTCACGAGTTGTCACAGGGCAACACGTGTGCCCTGTCACGAGTGGCAAACGTGAACCACTCACTCACATATGTGCATGTACGCGTGCAGGCTCCAGGCCAGCACTCCCTCCCTTGGCGCCCCGCACCTTTGTCACGCCGCCGCTGACCCCCCATGACGACCCCTTCGCTGCCTTGTATGCCGGGCAAGGTGAGCAGAGAGCAGAGAGCGAAAGAGAGCAGGGAGACAGCACCAAAGCAGACGAGACGGGCAGAGTGAGAGGGACCGAGAGAGAAAGGACCCGTCAGTTCGTGATTCTCGCTTTGTGCGCGTGGGGTACCAGCATCACACAGACGTGCGGCACGCTCCTGCTCGCACTCATCGCCACCCGCACCGCCACCTCCGGTCGTGCCCCTGCCCCTGCCCCGCACACCTGTCACCCTTGCGCCAGTGTGGAGACCCCTTCACCCTGCCTGTCCGGTTCCTCAGTCGTGCCCCTGCCCCTGCCCCGCACACCTGTCACCCTTGCGCCAGTGTGGAGACCCCTTCACCCTGTCTGTCTGGTTCCTCAGTCGTGCCCCTGCCCCTGCCCCGTCCCCCTGTCACCCCCAGGCGGCGACCCCTTCGGCCTGCCTGGCCCCTCAGGCCTCTTCGGCACCCTAATGTGCGCCCCATCCTTTAACCTGTCTGTTCGCTTCCTCAGTCATGCCCCTGCCCCGCCCCCCTGTCACCCCCAGGCGGAGACCCCTTCGGCCCCTCAGGCCTCTTCAGCACCCCCATGGGCGTCCCATCCTGGCCCTCCATACCCCCAGGCTCCACCTTCCCTGCACCCGGCCTGGGCGCCGGTGCCACCGTCACCTTTGGAGGCGTTGGTGGGCCGGGTGCCTTCACCTTTGGAGGCGGTGGTGGTGGGCCGGGTGTGGGGCCAGGCGGCGCATGGCCTGCTATGCCACCTGGTGGTGGCGGTGGTGCGTTCCCGGTGCCTGGCATGGGCCCCGGTGCCACTGTCACGTTTGGGCCTGGCGGTGGTGGCGGGCCTGGTGCGGAGGCGGGAGGCATTACCATGCAGGTGTGTGTGGGTGAAGCTCGATACTGACCCTGAACACATCTGTTTGGGTGAAGCAGGTGTCCGCAGCACCAGGCCACAGGTGACCAAGGCAGCACGGATCAGCAGCAAGGGGAGATTAGGCAAGGGCACCGGCCAGAGCATGCAGCCACCCAGGCACCAAGGCATGCTACGCAGCGTGGCGTGAACTTTGCTCGGCGCGGCCTGCCTGTGACGGCTGCAGCATCGTGACACTTGTCGTGAACGCCATGCATTGCGATGCTGTCGATACGCAATGTCCACTCATTGCAGGTGTTTGGCGGCCCGATGCCACCGCAGGCGGGTGGTGGCGGTGGTCCAGCGGGCATGCAGGCGCCAGGAGGTGCGTGTAACACGCCGTGTTGCATGGTGTTCGTGTGGCTAGTAGGTTTCACGTAGCTTCATGTGGCCAAGAGGGTTTTGCCTGGTGTTCGTGTGGCAGTGGCATGGAGAGGCGGGGAGGCGCGCATGTCTGGCGCCCACGCACGTCGCGTGCGGGAGGGTGTTTGGATGCCGCAGAGAGAGGCACCTGATGCACCTGATGAGATGTCTCGCAGCACCTGGCAGCCAGGGGCAACAGCACCACACACCGCAGGCACGTGTGTGTGCTTTGCGTGTGTGTGTCATCATCATCATCATCATCATCATCATTGCATGGCGTTCACGACAGGTGTCATGATGCTGCAGCCGTCACAGAAGATCGCCAGGCAGGCCTCGCCTAGCAAACTCCACGCCAGTGCACGCGCTGATTGT
>QAXK01004150.1:0-36321 GCA_004335735.1 Chlorella sp. KRBP | reverse complement strand
AGGTTGATGCCGTTGTCCTCGCCCTCCACCTTGATCTTCTGGTCAAACATAATGTCCTGCAAAGACAGTGCGGGTGCGGCACCAGGCATCCAATTGGAGGTGGCACGGCGTGGAGTTGTGTGGCCACCTGCCGGTCGTGACTGGAGCTGCAGCTGGGCACAGGATGGGTGTTGCTGGCCGTGCTGCTAGCCCATCGCTGCCATCCCATGCTGTTAGCCGCGCTGCTGGCTCCGCTGATAGCCCTGCTCCATCCCATACAGTCCTATGACCCCATCCTATCCTATCCTACGTCCCCCTCACCATGAGCTCCTGGTTGGTGTGGATCTTGGCCAAGGGGATGGAGATGATGGATCGCTTGGTGTACTGGCCCAGCGCCTGCATGGACAGCACCACCAACACACGCTCATATCAAGGGCATGAGCCAAGTGACCCCCATGACACAGCCCCTGGGTGGTAGCGTCGGTGGCGCCCCTCACAGCACCTTGTTGCTGCGCCCCCTCCTTCCCTCCCTCCCTTCCCTCCACGGAGGAGGCGCACCTTGATGAAGCTGGTCTTGCCCGTACCAGGGGGACCGTACAGGAGGAAGCCTGCACAACACCACGACGACACGCAACACCACAGCACAACATTCACTCTGCTTGCTCCAAGGCAACCAGCGCAGGAGCCCGGGTCATTCCCTTGTGTGTGTGATGATTATCACCCGAATGAATGGCACTGAATGGCACCCACACATGAGTTCCACCCCGCCCACCCAGCGCCATCCCACAGGCACCCCTGAGGGCCAGGCTCGCCCTCGCCCACCACGCACTCACCGAGCTTCTGTGGGTACCCCGGGATGCCAAACTTGCCCTTCTTGTTCAGGAACTGGTCGACCAGGTGCACGATGGACTGCTTGTCCGGGTGGAAGAACGAGGTAAAGGTCTTCTCCTCGCTCAGCTTGTACCTCTTGTAGATGGCCGTGGGCGCCTTGCTGGAGTCGTCGCCACTGGTGGGGCGTGCGGCCCAGCCGGTCAGCACGGGGATGTACAGGTACCTGGGGTAAGGGGGGCAAGCACGAGGGGCAAGCACCACGCAAGGTCAAGCCTTGATGGGCATGCGTCCAGGGTTGACCCGGCCAGCGGATCAGTGGCCGCCTGGCGCCCAGCAACATGCCGTCTGCGCCAAGGCGTGCTCTTGCTGCTGCTGTGCAGGACCCTTCCACGTGCGCACATTCATCTGGCGCCCCTCCGCAACACCCCTCGGCCAGCAGCGCACCTTGCATAGTCAATTTTGCTGGCCTGCTGCTCCTTGTACAGGTCGAGCGCCTCGTCAACAAACTTGTCAATCTTGGCGTTGCCGTCCTGTGGTGGTGGGTGGTGAGGGAGGGGAGTGGGGCAGGCGGCGTGTGGATGGGAGGGCGCCTGACGCGAGTGCAAGTACACCCCCCAAAAAGCAACACCTCCACACCGATCTGTTTGCTCCTCACCTTCTCGCTGCTCTCCAAAAAGTAACTGCGCATACAACACAACCAGGGTATCAGCAGCACAACCAGGGCAGCGTCAGCAGTGAGTCGTGCGGGCGCGTCGCACCGGCAGCTTTGCGGTTCGCATGCATGGAGACCCAGACCATTCCTCACGTGATCTTTTGGTTCTTGCTGTTCTTGTCCTCAATGTCCTCCTGCTGCCTGCAGGATGAACGACCACAACCACAGGGCACACACCGCGCTGTCAGTGCTTGGCTAGAGGGGAAGTCAGGCATGAATGTAGTCAGGTGCAGAGTGCGCACTCTTCGCCATGTTGCCCCGCTGCTCCTTCCAGCCCCTCCCCCAAGCCGCCACGTACCTCATGAATCGGATCCCGTTCTTGAGGTCCACCCACACGCCAATGGGCGGCACGTGGTTGAAGTCGTAGTCGTGCTCACGCGCACGCTCGTCCTCAACCTCACCCTCCTCGCCCTGAGCCAACACCTGCACACCCGCCACGCAAGGCAACAGCACATCATCAGCATGCATGGCAGTGCGTGGTCGTAGCATGGCTGCACCCTGCCAAGCCCTAGGCAGGCGAGGCGCAACAGCAAAGGGGGTGTGGCGCCACCCCATGAGTGCTCCCAGGCACCAACCGCCGCCAGCCGCCGCCCAGCCCGTGCGTTGCACACCAAGCATGCTGCCACGCTGCACCTTGTGTCAGTGCACCAGTTCAGTCTCTCACCTTGTTGACCAGCTGTGGCTTCTTCTTGAGCTGCAGGTCGGCGGTGGGCAGGTCCTCCAGCAACTCGCTGTGGTTGTTGATGTGGTTGAGGATGGCGCGCTGGAGCGTAGAGTTGGGAGGGCCCTGGTCGTTGTCATACCTGCGTATACACATGGTCATTTAATCATTTGGACACTTGGCCAAGGCGAGGCAAGCGGTGGGGTGCAGCCGCCTGTGGCACCCTTGGTTTGGCTGCAGAGCTGTGTCTCACCACCAGTAGTTGTCCTTGCGGGTGTACTCGATCAGGCGCGTGTACTTGGCCTCCAGCTTGACCTTTGCCGCAAAGAACTGTGAGCCCCACTCGGTGATGGTGGGGATCACTGCGGGCCAAGGGGCGGGGCGGGGCGACGCAGCGACGTGGGCAACGGCTGGTGTCCTCGGTAAGTCAAACTGAGGTGGGAGAGTTGGCCATGCTGTGGTGCAGGCGAGCGCTGTGTGCTGCTGGGGGGCCACACACCGCCGTGAGTCCGCACGCTGAGCAGCGTGGCCCGCCCTGCCGCTACAGCCCAACGATCGGAATGATGGCGCACCAGCCACGCACATTGCGCCACACTCAGCAGTCACTGCAGCACCGCCCCCACTGCGCTGCGCTGTCTCCCCGCTATCCCCGCTAAGCGTGGCCGTGCTGCTTCCTGCCAGCGCCCACTCACGCGTTCGAAGGGCCAGCGGGACGAGCAAGCACAGCAGCATGTCCACGACGCTGTGCCCCGTGCTGATCTGCGGGCGTGCAGGCAATGGGTCGCAAGTTGGCAGTCCAGCAGGCACAATCGTTGGAAGCCAGAGTGCGCGCTCCTGCCCCAGCCTCACCTTGTTCATCAGCCCATAGCCAAGGATGGTGTCTGGAGTGATTTCCATCGTCGCTGGTTCTCCGGGCGCGAGCAGGGGCAAGAGTCTCTAAGAAGCGCGATGGTCGGCGCGATGGCCGACGGGAAGGTGCCTAGCTGCTACGAGGTCGCCAATGCGCCTCCAACCAGCCAAGTTGTGCGTCGCCGATGCGCCGATGCGAGCGTGCTGAGCCGACACCGCCAAGCCCTGTCCATTACGAAAGAAGCGGGGAGAGAGGCTACAGACTCGCGCCACCATCCCCAGGTAGCCCTCACCTACTAGCCCTCAGTGACCGGGAGGAGGGCTCTTCTCTTCGACCCCGCCCAGCTTTTGCCGCAGCACCAAAACAATGGCCAAGACACGCAGAGTGAGCCGATTGCGCGCACTGGCCGCATCTGCATGTCCCGAAATCGTCGGATGGGCCTGGGCGAAGGTCCCGACGCCGGCGGCACCCGACGGCACTTGCACCGTCTCTGCACCGCGCGCTTGCGCAGAGGAAGAAGCGCACGCACGTGGAGGAGGTGCCCGACCCCGCCAAGAAGAAGGAGCCCCGGACGTTCGTCATTCGCAGGGGCAAGCTCTCGGTGAGGCAGCACGCAGCAGGACGCACAAGGAGCTCCAGCAGCAAGCACAAGAGCAGCAGCAGCGCAAGCAATGCCAGTGGTAGATGCTGCTGCTGCACGGTGTGGTGTGGCGTGCGCAGTCCCCGCTGGCGGACCTTGAGATGGACCTGCGGCGTATGATGCTGCCAAACACTGCCATGAACCTCAAGGAGACGAGGCGCAACGTCATCAAGGACTTTGTGCAGGTGCGTGTGTGCCTTGGGGGAGCTGAGCACGGGGAGCGATGCTCGCAAGGCGCACGGCGCTGCCCACGGGTGCAGGTGCTAGCCTGGGCAGGTGGCGGCAAGGCCCAGGGTTGAGGTCATTCAGCCACCTTGTGCGGTGCACACGCGCGCAGGTGGCGGGTCCACTGGGCGTGTCGCACTTCCTCATCCTGTCGGCCACTGACGCGTCCAACTACCTGCGCATTGCCAAGACGCCCAGGGTGCGACGCGAGCGTGTGCCTTGGCAGCCTGCGTGTGCAGCTTGAAGGGCAGGTGGTGGGCTGTGTGCAGCCTGGTCCGAGGTAACGAGAGTGCACCTCACCCACCACCACCTCATCAGCGGGCAGGTGAGGACAGCAGCATGTCGGCATGGTAACCACTGGACCCCATGGTGCGCGCGTGCAGGGCCCCACCCTGACGATGCGTGTGCGCGGGTGGAGCCTGGCGCGGGAGGTGCAGTCGGCACAGACCCACCCACGCGTGCCTCCCGGCGCCTTCAAGACGGCGCCCCTGGTGGTGCTCAACGGCTTCACGGGGCAGGAACACCTCAAGCTGGCCACGGTGAGCGCACTGGTTGGCAAACGAGGGGAAGGGAGGGGCTCCAGGGCAGTGTGTGCTCTAGGGCACATTCGTCGTGCTTCTCACCCGTCCACAGCACCTGCTGCCATCATGCTCTTGGTGCGATGCTGACACCACACGTGTATGAGCAGGTGCTTCTCCAAGGCATGTTCCCTGCCATCAACATCCGCACGGCGCGCCTGTCCTCGTGCCAGCGTGTGGTGCTGCTGGCGCGCGACAAGGAGAGCGGGCTCATCAGCCTGCGGCACTTCACCATCAGCGTGGCGCCCAGTGGGCTGCGCAAGAGCCTCAAGGGCCTGCTCACCAAGAGGGAGGCGCCCGACCTGGGACAGTGCGCCGACGTGGCAGAGTTTGTCACCAAGAGCGGATACGCCTCGGTGAGCAGGGAGGGAGGGAGGGCAGGGAGGGAGGGAGGGAGGTGATGGGGGGCACGCCATCAGGGAACCAAGACCCTCCACAGAGCGGAGAGGATGCCAGGCCTCAAGTGGGTCACCTTTGGGCCCGCTCCCCTGTTGCCACGTCGTGTGTGACGCGTCACAGGAAAGTGAGGACGAGGACGCCAAGTCCTCGCGTGTGACGCTGGGCCAGGACCTTGGCAAGGGTAACGCCGCCGGGCACACGTCACGCGTGCGGCTGCACGAGGTGGGGCCACGCCTGGAGCTGGAGCTGGTCAAGGTGCGCTGCACGAGGGGATCGATGAGAGGGGGCGCAAGGGGGGCAAACATGGAGGATGAGAGGGGAGTGGGAGGAGGGGCAGGGGGAGCTGGGAAGGGGGCTGAACAGGACTGTGGTGGTGCGGTTGTTGGTGCGGTGTGGGTGCGAGGCTGTGTGTTGACAAGTGCAGTCGTGTCCTCGTGTGCGCGTCGTGGTGCCTGCAGGTGGAGGAGGGCATGTGCGAGGGTCGCGTGTTGTACCACGCGCACGTGGCCAAGACCCCCGAGGAGGCGGCAGCGCTTCAGGCACAGCACGAGCAGCGCGCACAGCTCAAGGAGACCAGGCGCCGGCAACAGGTGAGGGGAGGGTGGTGAGGGGAGGGTGCAAGGAGCGGGTGGAGGGCAGGGTGGGGTCACGGCGCGAGGGGAGGAGCACCAGATGTGCCTGCATCTGGTGCAGCAGTGGCTGTACGCGCACGTGTTGCGTTCTTAAGGCACAATGTAGAGCTGTTTCAACTTGTCCTGCGTGCTCTGTGTGCGCGCCTGCAGGAGGACAATGTCAAGCGCAAGGAGTCCCTCAAGAAGGCAAAGGTGAGAGGGCTGACGACTCGTTGGCTGTGCCCACACTTGCTTTGCCTGTGGCCCTGCCTTGATGATTCCCATTGCACGCGGCCTGACGCCCTGATGCCCCCATGGCCTGTGTGCGTGATGGTGGTGGTGCAGGAGGAGGCGACCCAGGCCAGCAAGGGCATCAAGCGGCCGCGTGAGACACAGGACGAGGACGGGGACGGGGAGGCGGACAATGACGTCGAGTACTACGAGTAAGTGTGGTGTACGGCATGCAGGAGAGCTCTGTTTGGGGGTGGGGTAGACAATCATTGAGTGGGGTGCCGTTTCGCATGGTCGGAGTGAGGGAGGCTCTTGAGCTCATGGCCTGCAGCTCATGCTTGCCAACCGTGAGGTCAGTTAAGGGTGTGGCCAAGCTATTATGGCGGGCAATCAAGCGAATGCTGACAGTTTGGCGTGTGTGCCACTTGGTGTGTGGCTGCTGCCCCGCAGGCAGGAGGTGGGCCACGCGCCCGCCCAGGAGGACATGGTCAGCTCCCATGCTCAACCCTCACGCGGCCGGGGGCGGGGCAGGAGCAGGGGCAGGGGCAGGGGCGGGGGAGGGCGCGGGGGAGGTGGCGGGCGGGGGGACAAGTTTGGGAGCGGCGGTGGAGGAGGAGGGCGAGGGGGCAGGTTCGGAGGAGGCGGCGGAGGAGGGCGAGGTGGGGGCAGGTTTGGAGGCGGTGGCGGAGGGCGGGGGGGCAGGTTTGGAGGAGGAGGAGGGGGTGGCCGGGGGAGAGGCGGCGGCGGCGGCGGGCGGGGCGGCGGTGGGCGGCCCAGCAAGCAAGCCAGGCGCTCATAGCTTGGGTTGGCACTGTTGCTGCGATGGTGGTTTACTCTCCTGCCTGCACTTTGCAAAGGTGGAGTTGGCATGGAGTTGGCCCGGACCCCCGTCACCGCGGTGCGCCACAGACGTGGCAATCGAAAGCGCGCAACCACGGATTCCAGCTGTAGCGTGCCGGAGGACAGGGAGGCTAGCTCCCTCCAGCATCCTCCATGGACACCACGCGCTGACAGCGGCCCCAGTGCGTGCGGAGTGTGGGCGTGGCGCGTGCTCCTGCCGTGGCCCTTCCGCCTCTTCCCCGCCCCCGCAGCAGAGATGCGGAACTTCCCCACAGGCTCCACCAGGGAGCAGGCCACGCTGGAGCACTGCATGTACGCCTGCAGCGTGCTGGACGCACAGCTGCACGGGAGGCCTCTGCCCGGCCCCACCTTCGCAGACGCCCACACCGCGCTCTTCGTGACCTGGAACACGCGCGGGAGCAGCAGCAGCGGCGAGTGGCGTCTGCGCGGGTGCATCGGCACGCTGGAGCCGCGTCAGCTGCACGTCGCGCTGCGGGACTACGCGCTCACAGCGGCGCTGCGCGACTCGCGCTTCCCCGCCATTGAGGCGCGGGAGCTGCCCCGCCTGGCCTGCAAGGTCTCCCTGCTCAGCTGCTTTGAGAAGGCGGCAAGCTGGCAGGACTGGGAGGTGGGCACGCACGGCATTGTCATCGAGTGAGCGGCGCGTGCACCGGCGGGGCAAGCAGGGTTCCCGGGGACGCGCAGCGTCAGCGTCAGGTGGCCCGCAGCATCCTTCCAAGCTCAATGCACGCTAGCACCGCAGTGGTGGACTTCCCTGCAGCGGGATCTTGGCACCAGGGCGTGGGCGCGTCAGCCTCGTCACGGCAACCTCACGCCACGTGCTTGTGCCTGCACCACTCGCAGGTACATCGACCCTCAGCTGGGCTGCCGGCGCTCCGCCACCTTCCTGCCCGAGGTGGCGGGCGAGCAGGGCTGGTCGGTGCTCGACACGTTGGAGGCGCTGGTGCGCAAGAGTGGCTACAGTGGGCGTGTGGACGCGGCGCTCCTCAGCGGCATCACGCTCACACGCTACCAGTCCAGCGTGACGGGCATCACCTGGGAGCAGTACCTTGAGGAGGTGCAGGCGCGCCAGGAGGGGGGTGGGATTGCCGAGGGGCCCGAGCACGTGGTGGGCTCCAGCAACCAGCTGGTGAGCGTGACGACCACCAGGGGGCGCGCCGCGTGACTAGCAATGTGCGTGGGCTGCGGGGGCGCACGCTGAGCGGAGGAGGGGAGGGGACGGGGGACGCTCACCGGTAGTGCACCGCACCTGGCACTTGGTGGAGGTATAGCCTGCACTTGCTGCTGCTGCACCAGGCGGTGCCTTCCCATGCATGTGCACGCATACCTCTGCATTTGGTGTGCCCCGGGGCAGCACGCCGAGCTGCAAGGTGTTGCGGGTCGGCGCTTTGCCACTGCTGCAGGTCCCTGCAGCGCGGTGGTGGTGGCGTGCTGCACCATTGATGTATTCATTATATGGGCAGTAGGAAACCTGGGGGTGGTGTTGCTGCTGTGAGGTGCGGACTGGCCAGGAACCACTGTGGGATGTGGGGGAGGTGAGGCTGCAGTAGTGGACTGTGTGACGGACGGCGGGCACGCTTCACGACGCGGCGGGTGCATTGCTGTGCTGCGGCGTGCCTGGCTAGTGAGGCGCGTGCCACGGGTGAGCTTGCCCTGCAGACACCTTACACTGACCTCTCATTGGCAAGCCTCTGAGCCCGCGACGCACGCACCATATGTATTTTTGTATGTGTGCGCTGGGACCTGAAGGCAAGCAGGCTGCACGAGCGCAAATGCGTTCGCTTGGCGGGGCTGCGGATGGTGCGTGACGCTCAGCAGGCTGGTGCGCGATGGCGGCGCTGCTTTGTTTCTTGATGATGTTGGCAGGGATGTGTACACGCTAGACCAGGACCTGTGAGTTTGTCCTCAGACCTCAAGACGTCAGCAGGCTTTAGACATGGCCAGCGATCCTGACTGCGTCACGCTAAGTAGGCTCCTTGCCGACTTGCTGCGCTGCACTATGTATTATCATCTTGACCAGGAAACGTGCGCTTCCGCGTGAAATTGCAAGCAACAAGAGACGTGCAGCGATGTGTGCCACGTGTCCTCAGGCCGTGGTCTGCACCATGCCCCACTTGCCGTTGACCAGCCAGCTCGCATCCTGTGCCGTCAACGCCTCGGCCTGCGTGCAGCCAGCCGCACAGCAGCAACCACATGAGTAGCCGCACCATCTCCAGCAGTGCTGCGTGAAGCGCACCTGCGTAGCCATATGCTCACCTGCCCTGGCTGGAGGCCCACCACCACGTCTGCCTTGAGCGTGCGCAGCGACAGCACAGGTGCCGGCGCAAAGCCCTGCAGCGCCGTGCTGAAGGGAGTGGTGGAGGGCCACCGGCAGTCGTGCACAAGCTTCCTGCACAGTGGGCGCGCCACACCGTAGGAGGGCTAGCAAGGTCGACAGGGAGAGAAGGGGGCCTGCCTCCCGAGCCCCACCTTCCAATGGGCGCTTCCAGTGGGTGCTTGAGGGTCTCACAGTTGCCACGGCAAGGTGCTGAAGCCACCTTGGGCCAAGACTGTGATACCAAATGTCACAGACGCAAGTCGTCTTCCCACCTGTAGTTGAGGTCTCCCTTGAAGATGACGAGCCGGCTGTGCTTGAGGTCGCGGTACAGCTCAGGTGCCGCCCGCTGCATGTCACAGAAGGGCAGCGGGGTGACCCAGAACCAGTCGGCCCGCCACTGCCAGGCGCCTGCACACAGGGCGCAGGCCGGGCAGCAACGAGGTGAAGGTCAGCAACACCTGTGGCGGCGCAGAGCCGCTGCACCACACCCTCAATGATTGATGACTAGCGCGGTAGCCATAATGATGCAATACATCCCCAACCCACTCACCAGAGTCCAGGTGCGCCCTCCACCTTCCGCCCAGCTCCCTCACCGCAGCCCAGGCCTGCTCCGCCGCCTGCCTGTCCCCTCCCTTTGCCTGCACCAGCTCCTCAGGCACGGGGCTGGAGGCGCTGCACCACTGGTCCACCATGAGGTCCAGGTCCGAGCGCAGGGTGTCCGACACAAACCAAGGCAAGGGCTTGCCATGGAGAACCACCTGCACCGTGCGCGCGGCAACATCAGGCCCAGTCCTTAAGCCACGAGCGTTGCAACAGTGCTGCTGGCCAGCCAACACCAGCACTGCCAGCGGCATGCTTCGCTGCCACAGGGAGAGGACTGCTTGCAGGAACATGAGCCACTGAGAGCCTTGCACATGCCCTCATCACTCCAGTAGGGTGTCACTTGCACCTCCACCCGCACGCCTACCAAAGCCCATGGCTAGCCCTATCCCTCGTCACACGATTCCCTTACAAGCGTCCGCACCTGTGAGACCAGTCCCTGTGTGACGAGGAAGTCAGCCAGGAGCAGGTCGCCAAACAGCTCCAGGCCCGCATTGTCAAGCACCAGGTCTACTCGCCCTGCGCCTGAGGAGGAGGAGGAGGAGGGCGCCAGGAGGGGCCAAACGCGCGCATACTCGTCCACAATCACGTGTGGGTTGGTGGGCAGGCCGTCCTGCTGCTGCTGGGCGCTGCCCTGTGATGAGGACGAGGTGACGGTCATTGACGCTGCGTCGACGGACAGGGACAGGTCCGCCTTGTTGCCCCACAGAGAGTACTGCGCACGAGGGCACAAGCGAGTTTGCACACAAAGTGAATGTCACGTCAAGTCCTCCTTGTTGCAGTTGGGCCAACGCCCACACCCACATACCCGGCTAGCAGCTGCGCTGCCCTGGTTTACCGCACGAGGTTCTCCGCCGCCAGCTGCAGTGCCAGTCACTGAGTGCTTGCCCCCGCCCCCCTGCAACCAGTGCCGGTGCGCTCACCTGCACCACCTGCGCCAGCGCCAGGCGCAGCTGCTGGCTGCTGGGCGCCTTGCCCAGCTGCAGGTGCAGCTGCTGCGTGGCCAGCGCCAGTTCCGCCGCCACCGCCGTGCACTTGCGCCAGCCCTCGCCCTTGGCCACCGCAAACATGTCAAAGCCGGAGCGCGTCAGCGCGGGCTGGGCGGCGGTGGCCGTGGCCAGGTGCGTGTACATGGCGCACTCGATGAGCAGCCAGGGAAGGGTCAGCCATCTGCACGTGCACCCACGGCAGATGGGCGCTGAATCGCGGGAGGTGTGGGGCTGGTGCTTGCGGACGGCATGCATGAGCGGCACCATGCTGCACCACCAAGCTGACTTACGTGGGCTCTGTCCCCGCAGCGCGTGTCCGCTCCTGCACGCAGCAGTGGGCGACGGCGGGAAGGCGAGATTGCCCCGTCGTGGCACCCCAACCGTAGCATGCTTAGCACCACATCCTGCTTGCCTGCCAGGACGTGAGTGCCTCGCGAGTCGCCCTGACGGACTCTGTGAGCGCTGGGGCCGCTGTGGCACCCGTGGGCGCGTCGGGCAGGGACACGGCGCCTTGCGCCACGATCTCCTCCCGCAGCACGGACACCAGCGCAGCCAGATCCGCAATCTGCACATGCAGCCGCATGATGAAGGCAAATCAGCAGCGCTCTTGGTGCGCTGCAAGGGTGAGGATTGTCCCGCACCTCATCGCGCAGGCCGGGCGCAACTGGCGCTCGCAGGATGTCCTTGCGCGTGCTCTCGAGGATGGCGGGCAGGCGCTTGATGATGGTGTCGGACGCGAACGAGCCAGCCTCAGCGCCCACGAGCGGGGCGTGCGGCGGCACTGGTGCCGCGACCAGCTTGGTGGCAGCCACTGGCTGCATGGCTTGCAGGCGCCGGCGCTGTGGCCCCAAGTGACCCACGCTGCTGCGCTGCTGCAGCATTTCACTTGTGCAGCTCGGGGTGGCGGACCCGGGGTGTGGTGGCGTATACCGGGGTGTTGGTGTTTGCACTAGCCGTTGCTAATAGATGACATTCGGGTCAATCAGGTCACCGTTCAGCATGCAGACGAGCACATCGAGGCGTGCGCAGGTTAGGGTAGCGTCTTGCGACGTCGAGTTCCAATTCGACCACACTCTCCCTCCCTCCCACATTCACACGTGGCTACCCACTGCAAGCGGTCTCTCGCCGCTCCCACAGTCTCCCTCCCTGCTCCCTGCTCCCTGCTAAGCCTAAAAAAGGCGTGTTCCCTCCTGGCCTCACTGCCAACAGCGACGCGAGATGCGCACCAGGCAGCATCCAGTGATGGTGAGTTCAACGTGAAGAGCAATGCGCTAGAGACTAGTAGAAACTCCTGACAGGCCGACGCGTGAATGAGCCAGCAAGGCAGCGAGGCAAGGGCTGCATTCACGAAGCTGGCGGCCTGGACACCAACAGATAAAAGAGCAAGTTTATCAGGCTACTAAGGAGGACCAAGACAGCGCGCCGTGCTGCAAAGGCGGCCCCTGAAACCCAAGTCAAGACACAAGCGTGAAGATGCGCAGCCGAGTGACACCAAGTTGGGCTGAAGAGGGCAGCACGTGCATGTCGTAATCCTGCAGGCTACCCTGCACAAAGGCCGTGTTTTCATTTCGTTGCGCGTTGAGAACCATTTGACATGCAGGCCACTAAGGCTCCCCCACACTGTGCCGGTGAACGGAGCAGAATGCAATGAGAGGTCGCACCCCCGGATCTCGTCACGTGTAGGGTGACACGACCGACAGTCGCGTCTTGCTGGTGGTGCTGTTGTTGTTGCCGCGCGACACCGAACCGACGCCGCCACTGATGAGAACCCGGGGCGACACCTGCCCTCCAGCCACAGCCTTGCTGCCACGCTCGCCCTCTTTGCCCTCCTCCTCCTCGTCTTCCTCCACACGTGCCACGTCGGGTGCGTGGCTTGGCCGGCAGCCCGTGTCCATCCCTCCGTCCGGCACGTCTGCCAGCGTCCCCGTCATGAAGCTCGACTGGGAGTGGCGGCGCGAGAATGAGGGCAGCACCGTGTTCTTGATCGCCACCATCATCATGTCGTCGTCATTGTCCAGCGACAGCGCCACCATGTGCACCTCCTCGTGGATGCCCTTGAGCCGCTGGGGCGGCAGCACCGCAGCATGCACCGCACGCGCCGTGCGCGCCGCCTCGTCAACCTCCTCGCGCGCTAGGACCACGTTGGGCTGTGTCGCCTTGCCGTAGCGCACGCGCAGCATGCTGAGCGCATGTGCCATGATGCCGTGGCCCTCAGGCGCCTCGTTCACCACGTCGCGCGCCTCGCTCCACGCGTCACCGGACGCCCACACCTGGCCAGTCTTGGCAACGTTCATGATGCGCGAGGCGCGGTTCATGCAGCGGCCTCGGAACCTGCGCGGCAATGTGACGGTATGTGACACCATTGGTTGTGCTGGGGCGTTGCGCCAGCCACGGGTAGGGTTACCCACCTGACTCTAGCCCTGCAAGTGCAAGCGGTACCCAGCACCCCCTCACTCACGCTGCGCGGCCAGTGGTTGGGTTGAGGTCCACAGACACCGCGCCAAAGTCGACGCCACACCTGCAACAGTATGCACGCAGGCGCCAACACCGGTCATTGTTGAGGGCAGCCACGCTGCACGCGGCACCCGCCCGCAGCCCCCAGCCGAATGCACGCAGCCCCCGGCCCGCAGCTCCTGGCCGCCGACTCACTTGATCCTCAACCCGCGGAAGAGCAGCGTGCGCGCCAGGCGCGAGCTCGAGCCCTCCACCTGCTGCGACTGCTGCGCCACAAGGCTCCCCACCGGCCCCAGTGCCGACGGCGTCCTCAGCGACAGAAGCAGTTCGTCATGCAGCTGTCCCAGGTTGGCGCTCTGACCCGCCCCCGGCGTGCCCGCAGTGTGCTGCCTCACGCGCTGGATGGCCACCTCCTCGCCCAGCTCGTGCTCGAGCAGCTCGCTGGGCCAGTCGGCGGTGAGGCACGCGTCCACCAGGGCCAGCGCCCAGCGGATGGCCTGGGCGGGACGGGGGAAGGCCGCCAGCACCAATCCGTCGGCTGCCTCGACCAGGTACCCCCCCAGGGCCATGAGCAGCTCACAGGCAATGGAGCGGTAAAGAGCCAGCGACTGCGCGGTGAAGGGGGCAAGGAAGGGGGGGCGGTTCAAGCGTAATCAAGGAGCCCAGGCGTTGGTAGCCGGCAGCACCACATCAGCCGCAGCAGTCCTGAGCTCTCACCTCCTCCAGCACCTCTGCGTTCCACTCCTTGAGTGAGGCCAGGCCCGCCACGTGGGTGAAGCAGATGGCTGCCGAGCCAAAGGGAGCTGCCAGGTAGCCGGGGGTGAGGCACCTCTGACTCCTGCACGGCGGGAGAGAGGCAGCACCCCAGGCAAGGTGAGCGCACTGTGAGGGCAGGCACGTTCGTGCACACGCTCGCTGTCAGATGTGGCGTTGCGGTGGCGAGGCAGCAGCGCACTTGAGCGTGCCGACCATGCGTGGCGCGCGGAAGATGAGGGCCTTTGGCAGGACCGAGTACAGGTTGACGGGCGTCGAGTCCGACTCCCCGGCAGAGGGCGCACCCGCATGGTGGTGTGAGGTGGACGGCAGCACGCCCTGCACCATCATGCACACAAAGTCATGGTCCATAGCGCACACAGCAGTAGTGAGTGAAAAGCCACCGTGTTATCAGCAGCCACCCGTGAGTCCCGCTTTCAAGTCCCAAAAGCTGCGCCCGGGCAAGCCAGCGTGCGGCGTACCTTGGGTGCGTCCTTGAGCAGGTGCTCCCCCTCATGACCTATGATGAGCTGGGACTGCAGGCTCTCCACGTGCAGCTGCGGGACGCAAGATGGCAACACGAGTGACGGGCAACACGGTCAGTTTGGTGCAGGGAGGGCCATGTGCCATGCAATCCAGTCCCACCTGAGAGCGCAACAGTGTGTCATGCCACGCTTACCAGGACGTGGGTCGCCTCGCTGGCCAGCACCATACCGCCGCACGCCACGCCCTGCACCGCGCGCGCCATGCTCATGGCAGGTCCGGCGTACTGCACACGACCCGCCTGCCGGTTGTAAGCCACCGTGTCCGCTTCCGTCAGACCTGCAAACCCGTGTGTACACGGCGCAACAGCACCGACGCGGATGTCAGCGCCAGATGCTTGTGCCCAATGTGGGCGCGCGGTGCTGACCCGCAGCAGTGCAGCGCGCGCACCGGAGTGCATGCCGAGGCGGACGCGCAGGCCGCGGTAGATGAGCACGCGCGTGGGCGTGGCTCCCAGGTCGAGGGGAGAGCAGCGCTCCAGGTGCTCGGCGACGTTGCAGGCGTGCTGCGCGTGGTGCGGGTGGGCGCCGCTGTTGCTCCCGCGTCGGGTGGCGGAAGAGTCCAGCAGGGCGAACACTCCGGCGTGGCTTCCGTTGGCGGTGCAGGTCGAGTCCGAGTCGTGAGCGAACGGCGAGCGACCCGCAGACTGCGCGCACAGGCACGGCGCGCACGACAACCGTGTGGGCACAGGGACCTTCCGCCGCCGCCGCGGGCACACCCCACCGGCAACCCAAACCCTAACCCCAATTCAACCCGCACCTTTCCGGCCGAGGTCGACGTGCCGAGCTTGAGCGAGGGAAGCAGCAGCGCCAGCGGGAGAGCAGCCTTGCTGATCAAGCTCGCCCCTCCCGCAGCTCGCGGCGTCAGCGTGCCGCCCGCAGACTGCGAGTCTGACGGCCCGGACCTGACCGTCTGGGGCGCACCCTCGCCGGCACTGACGGTCAGCCCGTTGAACTGCTCCTCGACCGTTCCCAGCTGCGGCACTGACTTGTTGCCGTGCAGCTGCATGGTGACGGAGGTGCTGCTCACCACGGGGTCACTGGCAAGGTCATGGTGGTGGTGCGCTGGCGGGGCATCACTGTGCGCAGCCGACAGGGAGGTCATGGTGGCTCCCGAGGTGACGCTGCCGTGGCTCACAATGCCCGCCACCCCATTGCCCTTGACAGGCAGCAGCACTGGGTCGCCTGGGTGCTCAGCGAACTGCACGCCGCCGAACTTGACGTGTGGACTGGGCGGCGCCTGAGGGGCTGAGGGGCCGTGGGTACTGGTGTCGAGGGCGGGGACCGACGGGGTGACTTTGTTTGTCAGGTCGTGCTTGGTGTGGAAGGCGGTGGGCAGCGGGGGCGTGTAGGGCGGGGTGGCGTTGGCGGCAAGGGGCGAGGAGGGGGGCTCATCATTGGCGCTGGCTGTGCGGGCGTGGCGGCCCCAGGATGGCGTCGTGGTGTTGAGGGGCAGAACGGAGGCGGTGGTTGGGGCAGGGAAATCGGGCATGTGCACGACGAAGGCGGAAGAGACTTGGTCCTGGCTCTGGGCCTGCGGCCAACACAAACAAACGCACGAGACGGTGGCAGTAGTGGAGGCTACGTACGGTCGCACCGTGCGCACATGGCAAACGTTGTGGAGGTGCAGGGGCCCAGGCGCACCTTGCTGGTCCCGCTGCACGAGCCTCCTCCCTGGCTGTCCGCCGCCTGCGCGAGGCGTGTCTTGAGTCCCAGCAGCAGGGTGCCGGCCCGGGAGCCGCTGCCCCGCATCTGCAGGGGCGTGTGGCCGTCCCTGGTGGGGTCACAGCCGCTGCTGCTGGCCAGGACCAGGTCGGCGGACAGGCGCGCGGCCTGGCGGGACCGAGTGGACTCATGGCTCAGGATGCTGCCCAGGGAGGCCTGGAGGGCACGCGCATGCAGGCACCCATAGCAGGTAGGTGAGGTCACACAGTCCATCTCGTGAGGTTGGTCAACAAAGGTGCATGTGCACACAGCCTCGCAGGGCGTCGGGCTGTGCCTTTTGTGTGGCGTGCGACTGTCGTGCTGAGAGGGCAGGAGCGTCATGTTGCATGGCAGGTGTGGCACCGGGTGCGTGGTAATAGTACCTGTGCCTTGTGTGACTTTGCCGTTGCCAGGGCACCCGGTCCCTGCGGGCTGGAGACCCACACGCACGCCGCCATGGGGTGGTTGAGCACCTCCTGGGGCCACTGGCACGCCATGAGCTCAACCTGAGGACGCGAGGGAGCAGCAGGGCGCTGATCGGCAGCTGGTAGCAAGGGCAAGGGCCACAGGCTGAGGCTGCTGGGTAAATCGCATCAATCATCACAAGCCTGCCCCGCTCACCGCTCACCGCAACCCCCCCCCCCTCACCTGCAGGTCGGCTGCAAACATGACTGCGTCCCTGGGCGTCCAAAAGGCCAGCAGGAATGAGTCGCCCTCGGTGTTGTGCTCGTACCCGTTGTGGCGCAGGCACAGGGCACGCATCTGCAACGCGACGAGGTTGTGTGGCCACACGCAGCGCAAGGCAGCTTTAGGAGCCCATGCGGCCGCCTGCATCTTGCGAGTGTGGTGGGCCCTGCCTGTACATGTGCATCCCCTGTCGCACTCACTCACCAGTGCGTGATGCAGCGCCATGGCCTGGTCCATCACCTCTGGCTCAAGGTCCTCAAACAGAGCCGTGCTGTTCTCAACGTCAGTCACGAGCAGCGTGGTGTCGGGGCCAGTACCCGGGGGCTTGGCCTGCGCATGCACACAATGGTGTGCACGTGCCGTGGGTCTTTCAGGCTACTCCCAGCTACTCCCTGCTACTCCACACAGTAATTCTTGGCGTACAGCTGGGCCTGGAACTGGCGTGGGCAAAGCCCACCAGCCTCCCGTGGGCAGGACTTCCTGCCCCACCGCCAAACCACCCCTAACCTCCCCTCCTTCCCTCCCTCCCTCCCTTCCTCCCTTCCTCCCTCCCTCCCTTCAACCCCCTCGCTCACCTTGCCAGTGAGCGACCTCTTGCGTGCCTTTTGCAGCTGCACCACCATGTACACCATCACCGCCAGGCCACCTACGCCCACCACCACCGACGGCACGATCGCCGCCACCAGCAGCGTGGTGCTCGGCCCCCCTGACCCGCCATCCGTCGGCGCGGCGCCACCGCTACCCCTCGGAGGCGAGTACCCGCGCTGCCGACCCTCGTCATCGGGCGGAGGGCTCTCTGGTGTCCTGCCAATCGAGGCGTAGTAGTAGGACTTCAGCAGGGAGGTAGGTCCTTGCGTTGCCATGAGGTCGAGCAAGCCCTGCTCCAGCAGCTTGGCCACCTCCTCCTCGCTCACGTCCCACCCGCTCGTCAGGTTGACAGTGGCCGTCGTGGCGTAGGGGTTGCGGTAGGTGACGTTGATGGCGGCGGCCTCGTACAGGGCCTGATGCGCGTCGGCGTTCGGAAGGCCGCTGGCTATGACGACGTTGCCGAAGCCAGTCGTGGCCTTGGTCACCGCCAGCCTGCGCAGGGAAAGGCAGGGCACGGTGGGCGGCAGGGCACGGTGTGCGAATGCGCCGGCTGCGCCGGCTGCGGTCTTCAGCAACAGGGTGCAGATCGCGTGTAGATCACAGGTGTGCACGAGCATCCTGCTACCCCGTGCGCCGGCGCCAGCACTGCGAGAGCTCAGCGCGCACCACTCTCGCGTGTCGACGGGGTCGTATCCCTGGCCGAGGAAGCGCTGCAGCGCATCGCTGCCGCTGATCATGGACTCGCGCAGCGGTGCGTTGCCAGTTGCAGGGTTGAGCACACCCTGCGCGCAGCATCATCGAAAAGCACGCTCGCACCGCTTCGCGCCTGGTGTGCGCCGGATCGGTGAACAGGATCCAGAGGTAGCCCTAACCCCTAGCTCTTCAAGCGACAAACAAAAGGGTCGCATCCCGCTTAACCCCGAACAGCCGCCCCGGCTGAAGGCATGCAACAACAACAGCAACATCCACCTCCCAGTGCCTGCCATTGCGTGTGGCCGACAAGCACTCACCGCCCAGGTGACGTTGGTGCTCAGGCCCAGCGCCATAAAGTCAAAGCCCGCCGCCTGAAAGTCCCCGGGCACGTTGGCCGCAACCACGCCGCTGTACCCTCCTGTCCCCTTCCAAGGCGCATAGTTGACAAGGGCTGTTGACCCGTCCAGCAGCGTGCGCTGCACGGCGTACGGACACAGGTCCCGGGTGCACGTGACGAGCTGCTTGGAGGTGCGGTCGTACACCTCGGTAAACCCTGGCACCATGACGGTCCCCACGTTGCCCCTGAGCTTGCGATAAGCGAAAGGGGAGATGGAGCCCTTGAGCACCTGTTGGTGGTGGGAGCACGCAACGGGCACACGCACATGCACAGCTTGGAGTGACGATGTGCCCTTACACCGGCAGCGTCCAAACAGGCGCCGAGGGCATGCTGGCCAGGGGTGTGTGCTGCACGCGGCGCCCTCGCTTCGTGGTTCGTGTATGCGCACACCTGGCTTGACTGCACCGTGAAGAGGCACTCTCCCTTGAGGAACGCGTTGACGCTCTGGCTGCACCCGTTGTCATAGTCACCCCAGTACTTGGTGTACAGGGGAGTCACACGGGCCAGGCGCCTGCAGGCGGGAGGAGAGGGGGAGCCATGCTTGCCAGGCTGATGGCAGAGGTCAATGTCATCCACAGGCTTGACGACGGCTTGCAAGACTCACCTGTAGATCTTGAGGGCCTTGATGAAGCCAGGGTTGTTGACCAGCGGCTGCATGGTGGGAGGGTCTGCGGGCACGGCACGCGTGACCACCACACAGCACAGCGTGGTGCTGGCACTATCCCAGAAGAAGCACAGCGTCTGCCTGACCAGCCATGCCACCAGTGGGCACGCGAGACGTGGCTGAGGTCGGCCCACCGCCACCACACTCACCAAACTGCGCGCCGTGCGTGGGCCCGTACACCTGCGCACACGTGGACGATGAATGGCGCATGTCTGCGTCACGAACCTGCAGTGCACCTCCTCACCGCACTGCGCACTCCACCCCCTCCCCTCTCTCTCATGGCACCACACCTGCAGGATGTTTGTGGCAATGTCCAGCAGGATGTGCGGGGCCTGGCAGAAGGAGGACAGCACGTGGCACACGGAGTAGTCTGGCTTGCCATCCCCGTTGAAGTCCGTGCCGTTGAGACGCTCCGCCAGCGTCACCACGTCTGCACCACCACCACCACCACCGTCAGCATTTCAGTAGGGTTAGTGCCATCAGCTTGCGCCCACCAGCGCTGTCATGAGAGCCACATCATGGCAGCCGAGCCCAGCAGTGAGAGCGCTCACCGTCCCAGGTGTGTGGTGGCTCGGTGACGTTTGCCGCCGCCAACACGTCACGCCGGTACACCAGTGAGAAAGAGATGCCCTCCTGCACGGCCAGCAGGAGCAGCAACAAGGCGCTTGCCGCTGCAGAAGGTCCCTGCACTGGCTCGCTGTGCCACTGATGCAGCTCTGCCCTTGCTGCTGCATGCCCAACTTGAACCCAACCCGCACCAGGGGTATGGCGAAGATGCGCCCCCCCCAGGCCGCCGTGTCCCGGTAGTAGCTCATGATGTCGGGCCAGGCCACACGCGTGTCCTTGACCACGAAGTCAGTCAGGTCCCGGAACAGCCCGCTGCGCGCCATGTCCGCAAGGTACTTGTTGCTGCACGGGTGGGATGGGCCACGGCAAGGGTGGAGCGGCGCGTGTTTGCAGTGGTTGTGTTGTGGTGGCGTGCTTTTGTGCGTTGGCGTGCTGGCTGGGCCTCAGGCACAGTCATTGAGCCGAGGTTTCACGTCACTGTCTGCTGCACGCTTGCATAAGAGCTTACCTGAACACCGCGAGGTCGTACATTGACGTCAGGTTGCGCACGGCGTTGCTGTTCACCTCGGCAATCAGTTTGTTGGAAACCTGCACACGTACAGACACACACACACGCGCGAGTGGCACCGATCTGTTTGTGCCAGCTCGCCCCCTGTCCCCTTCCACACTCCACGATGCCGGGGCATTGTCAAGGGAGGCCCGCTTGCGGCAACTCCTGGAGCACGAGCAACTGTCACTGGAAGGTGGCCCTGTCCAATGCAACCCAGGAGGCCCCGTCTAGGGTGTCACGCACCAGGACTGTGGGCTTGAACTGCCACCCGCTGGTCACCGTCATCTGCTGCAGGACGGTGGTGGCCGTGGCGTTGTACTGCTGGACGACCAGAGCACTCAGCGGCTGCACCAGCAAGGGGCACACACGGCACAGATTCACCACACCTCTCCCCACCTGCCCACAACGCTCCAGTGTCAACAGAGCACCCACACCCAAGGGGCGCACCCGCAGGCCTGATGCCTTTGCGTTCAGGCACGTCACCAGGAACCGGTCCACAGCCTCGGTTGCGCTGGAGACTCGGGAGTCAGCGGTGGACGTGGCGTTGCTGTAGCTGCGCGTGCAGCAGCGCGCGTGGGCGGCGGGCGTGGCGACATGGTCCCAACTACCATCGGGAAGTTGCCAGGCTCCTTTGCTGCAGGCTCATGCCCCTGCAGATGCAGCTGATGGTGATGATGATGCTGCCGCTGCACGATCAGCGCTGTGCGACCTCACCCACGGCAAATCATAAGCCGTAGCGATTCGCGATTGGCGGAAGCACACAACACACGGTCACCTGTCAGTCAGCTCCTTAATAAGCCTGGCCGTGCACGCCGCCGAGCTCGCCGTGCAGGTGCTGCTGCTCGAGGGCGGTGGGTCGCCAAAAGGCTGCGCAGACGCCTTGGCCGCCACGAGCAGAAGCAGAGCCCAGACCGCAGCAGCTCCCGTCGCCATTGCTGCGGGGAATGACGCTGTACCGCTCGCCGGCGTTGCGCGCTCGCCGCCTGGCTCTTGATTCGTCAAGAGTCCACGGTCAACTGGCCGTGCGAGGCCTCCATTGGCGCAGCAGTGTGCACCACATACTCGGTGCACCTCGCTGCACCGTGCTTTGAAGGTTTTTGCCGAGTTCGTCGAGATTTCGGGTGTGTCCCGCCCACGTGGAATTTTGACTTTTTCAAATCGGGAGGACAGCTCGGTGGCAAGTCAGGAAAGCGCGTCAAGGGTCACAGCGTATGAGCTGCAGGACACAGCAAAGCACGTAGCAGCGCGATAGACAGGTGGCGCGGCGCCACACAGGTCCAGGTCCAGGTCACGCCATACGCTCCCCCCACCCTCCCAGCCGGGCCGCCACAGCAACACCTCACGCGGCCTCAGCCTCGTCCTCCTCCTTGCGCACCACGGCGGGGTAGATCCCCAGCACCTCCTCCCATGTGCGGTTGCCGTCCACCAGTCCGCGGATCACCCCGGGCACGTCGGCCACCGGCAGGCGCACCTGCGCCATGCTGTCGCGCTCGCGCAGCGTGACCGTCTGGTCCTGCACCACCTGGTAGTCCACCGTGAGCGCGTAGGGCACGCCGATCTCGTCCGTGCGCGCGTAGCGCTTGCCGATCGTGGTGCCCGTCGTGTCGACAATGTTGCTGAGGCCCGCCGCCGTGAGGCCAGTGCTGAGCTTGCGCGCCACCTCGTTGAGCTCGGGCTTTTGGAGCAGAGGGAACACCGTGGCCTTGACCGGGGCGACCAGCGGCGTGAAGCGGAACACGGTGCGCGTCGCGTCGCCGCCCTGCGTCGCAGGTGACGGGGGGTTGAGGCGGGCGGAATGAGCTCTTGAGCGACCGGGTTCGGATGGCCACACCGCAACGGACGCAACGGGACGCAACGGGACCCGGGGCTCACCTCGCGCGTGTAGAAGGCGTGCTCGAACATGCAGTACATGATGCGCCCGATGCCGAACGAGGGCTCGATGACCGCCGGTGTGAAGGTGCGGCCCGTCACCTGCGGGATGGGGTGGGTCCGATCGGGTGCGAGTGAGCAGAGCGCACGTGAGATTCAGTGGCGCGCAGGTGTGCACCAGCTTGCAGCCCAGTGCAGCCACACCAGACTGCAACCCCGCCAGTCCCACATCCCCACCCATCCGGCCTCACCCTTGTGGGCTCCTTGGTGATGGTGACCATGGTGGAGGTGACGGTGACGGTAGAGTCGCCCACCTTGAGGGGCGCCTCGCCCGTTGCCGCCAACTTGTCCTGCGCGGCGCAAGGTAGTGCAGGGCAGGGCAGGACAGGGCAGGGAAACATGCGTGGAGGAGGCATGGTGACGCAGGGCGATATGATGGGGAGACGAGAGGGCGACGTGATGGGCAGGGTGGGGAGGGGCGCCCCACCTGAGGGCCCCACCGCCACCACACCACCGCCCGAGCATCACCTGGCCACCCATGGCGCATTACTCCCTGCCGAGTGCCCCTGTGATGAGCCACCATGACCTGAAACCTACACCCTGTGCGCTGTGTCCAGCTCATGTGCATTGCAGCCACCTGCAGCCCCCCCCCTCTCCCCCCGCCTGATGACTCACCCTGATCTCTAGCGCGTCACACTCGCGGCCAGGCAGGGACTCGAGCGCCTCCTGCACCGCCTTGCCCTCCTTCTTGAACGCAGTGCCAATCTCCTTGCGGTTCAACGTCACCTGCACAGCACGCACGGCAGCACATGCGGCATTGAGAGCTGTGGGTCGGATGAGAGACAATGACAGTTTATCCACGTGCCTCCCTCTGCCTACCGCCACCCCTTTGAGGAGCCCTCCCCACCTCAATCCTCCTCACGAACACACCACACACACGCAGCACCACCACCAATAATTGCGCGCACCTTGATCGTGTCGACCATGCGCGGCTCTGCGAACTTTTCGTGTGCCGTGAGCTCCTGCTTGCTCATGGCGGCGTGCGCCGTCAGGTCGTAGGCCGACCGGTCCGCCAGGCCCACGCACTCAATCCACCCGTAGCTCGTCTCCACCTCGCCGTCCCAGCAGTCGTTGGCGTAGTGAGCCATCTATACACACACACATGGTGATGAGGAGCAAAGGGAAGACACGCTTGTGAGATGCACACGTGTTTGTGGTGGCGGCATGCCAGATGCCAGACGTGCCAGTGAGTAATGGCAGCATGCTAGGTGCAAAGCGCAGCCCACACGCACGCAGGCTGTCCACGCACCTCCTCGCCCAGCAGCACCCCTACCACCACTGCTGCTCACCTCGTGCTGCAGGTGCTGCCTGAAGCGCATGCGCAGTGGGTTGATGCCCACGCGCTGGAAGAAGAGCCAGGTGCGCCCGATGAAGTAGGCCAGCGTCTCGTTGGCAATGATACCCTGCTTGATGGCGTCACCCAGCTTGATGGGCTGAGGCTTCTTCTCCTCGCCCATCTGCAGCGCCCTGCACGGCGTGTCACATGGTGAGGGGACGGGGGGGGGCACATGGTGAGTGGACAGGGCACAGGAGATTAGCCAGGACAAACCTCAACACACCACGAGGTGGGTGGCAGCTGGGCCAGGCTGGTGCGGGCGTTGGCAACCAACGGCCCCTCCAGGCGCACCTGCATCATCACCACACCGAGTGGTGTGCCTACCCCAGCAGCAGGCCAGCAGAGCCCCCCAAGAGCAGCCCAGCTCCTCACATGCCGTCAGTGGTTAGAGCCCTGAAGCCTCACCGTGAGTAGAGCAGGGGTGCCAGGTCCGCCACCTCCACAAAGCGAGGGTGCGCCTTGTCGTCAGGGTTGACAAAGTGCTCGATCTCAGCCTGCAGCGAGGGGAGGCAATGTGGGCACAGTGTGATGCATGCGTGTGCACTGTAGGAAGGTCATCAGGGAGCACAGGTGGGTGGCATGTACGTGCCAGCACAATCGCAGGGTGAGCTAGTCAGGCGCGTTCACACTCGGGCAGCATCCCACTGGCTGCTTTGCTGCTGCAGAGGTGCACATCAAGTGCCCACGGGGCACGTCACGCAGCACGTCCCTCAGTCCTACGCCTGGCAGCACCAGCACCAGCACCAGCATCAGCACCAGCACCACCATCACCATCACGAGGCTTACCTGGGTGAACTCGCGCACGCGCAGCAGCCCGGCGCGTGGCGCAATCTCATTGCGGTAGCTGTTGCCAATCTGCGCCGCCGCAAAGGGCAGCTTGCCGCCGTTGTAGTACAGCAGGTCGCGGAAGTTGACAAAGATGCCCTGCACATCATACACGCCCACACACGAGCTTTTAGTGCACGACGTGTGCCATTGCGTGCCAGACACACTGTGAGGTGGCCTATCCCGCTGCCCCCGCGTGGCCTCCCCTCCCTCCTCCCTTCCCTACTGCTGGCTGTGCTTCACGCTCCATCATCATCAGCCCTGCTCCAAGGCTGCTTTGCTCCAAAGCTGTGGCGAGGAGGCCTCCCCCTGGCACCCTGTGGTGCCCCAAGCCGCTCGCACCTGTGCCGTCTCTGGCCTCATGAAGCCCACCATGTCGCCCTTGGGCCCAATGCTGGTCTTGAACATGAGGTTGAAGGGGAAGGGGTCGCTCAGCTCGTTCTTGGTGTCAGGGGACACCACCTTGTACTTCTGCTCTCAGCGACGACCACACCAACACAAAGCAACGCAATGCCTCCTCAGCACCCGTGCGTGCTGAGGAGCTCATGCCCCGCCCCGCCCCGCCCCACCCCAGCCCACCTGTTCCCTCAGGCACCATCAGCAAGTGCTGCCCCATCCCAGCCCATCCCATCCCAGTCCACCCCCCTCGCTTGCTGTTCCCCCCCCTCTCCCGTTCCCCCCACCAAGGCCATGCCAGGCCAGCACCTCACCTTGAGCGCTGCACCCAAAGTGTCCTGCTTGAGCTCACCCACTGACGCCAACAGCTCACGCGCCTCCTGCACACGCACACACACACAGCAGGTGGGGGGTTCATACACACGCTACTTGCACTCTGCTTGCTGCGCTCAGATGCCACGGTCACCCAACCAGCGCGAATTTTAGCACCGCACTGACTGGCCACGCTCCTGCCGCTCCTTCCCCACACCCAGCTGCCCGCCTCTCTTCCCGCCACATGCACCGTGCACCCACCCTGGCTGCTTCAGGCGAGGGGGGTGTCTTGGTGTCCTCCAGGAAGGCCTCCAGCGCCGCCTCAAGCAAGTGGTCGGCACGGTAGCACTCGGTGGTCTTGACGTCACGCACCATGAAGTCAGTGAACCTGCGGCACACACACACACACACCAAATCCTCTCCTACTGCGGCACCGTGACACCTGCCGCGTGCCTGACAACCAACTGCAGCCGACAGCGCCGACTGCGTGCTGCTGCTGCTGCGTGTTGTGCCTGAGGGCGCGCTGACACCCGTCCATCCCGTGCTCCGGTTGCTGCAGTGCGCCTCTGCACCTGCCCCTCCCTCCTGCTCCTGCTCCCACCAGGGCCCCCCCTCCTACCTGTCCACGTGTCCCGAGGCCTTGAGCACAATCTCCGGGGTCACGGCGGGGCACTCCACCTCCAGCATGTTCTCCTCGAGCACAAAGTGGTTGCGCCACCCCTGAGCGTGTGGAGGAACGACCACACGCAAGCACACGCTGAGTGCTGCTGCGCTGCTGTCATGTTGCTGTCAAGCTGCATTGTCGTCCATGCCGGCTGTGCGAAGACTGCCGCCCTTGTGCGCACCACCTGCCCAAGAGCACCCTCCCACGCAGCTGCTGCCCAACACGCAAGGCACTGCTGCTGCTGCTGCTGCTGCCGCACTGCCGCCTGTGCCCACACGCGCCTGCGTGATGTTCTGCTTGATGGCGCAGCCCGGAGGCCCGTAGTCGTAGAAGCCCGCCACGCCGCCGTAGATCTTGAAGCTGGGGATGTAGAAGAGGCGGCGCTCCAGCAGTGTGGCCTGCTCGTTTGTGCATCAAGCCGGCAACGGCACGGGCAGGTGTGCGGATGCGGCACGCGGGCGGCGGCACTCCGCCACAATGGTGAGCCAGGCAGCGCCAGCACACGCACCAGCTGCGCGCGGAAGGCCTCCTTGCTCTGCACGGACTGCTTGCCACCCGCCACCTCATACTCCTGCGAGTTTGGCGCAAAACACGACACGATGAAGCCCCAGAGCTCTTCCGTGCGATCTGCAGGCCGGCAGAGGTAGGTCGGCGCATTGCGCTGCTGCTGCAAGCGTGGCCCGTGCTGCTCTCGCTGCGCTCGCGTGGCCTGTGGGGGTGTGGCGGCGCAGAGTGCCGTGCTTCCAGGCGCACCTTGGTCTTGGCTTCGAGCTCGGCCTTGAGCTCCTGCAGCCTCTGAATCGCCGCGTCCACCACTGCCTGCGTGTGCACGCGATGGCTCGATCCAGGAGGTGCATCCGCGAGCGATCTGATGGCTCCCCGCCTTGCAGCCCAATCCCCAACTCACCTTCTCGGCCTTGCCGTCCTTGACCTCGGCCTTGAGCGAGCGGACAGTGTCGCCCTGCTTGGCGACGGCCTCCTGTGCGTCGTGCACTGCCTGGAGCAGCGCCTCCACGTTCGCCATGTCCTCCGCTAGGCTCCTGGTGCGCGAGGCCCGCTGATGCTGGTGCCGCTGAGGCGCCTTGTGCTGCGCGCCGCTGCTGCTGAAGCTGTGTGCGCTGCTAGCAGGAGGGCAATGGGTGCACCTCACCAGCAAGGCCCAACAAGGACGCGCTGCTGCTGCTGCACGCCGTATGGTGCTGCTTTCTGGCTTGCTTGGGGCCAAGGTGTGCTCTGTGTGGAGTAGTTTCCTGTGCAGGCAAGTGGTTTGGGGCCCCAACCGCCTGCTGGAGAGCGCCTCCAGACGCGCTGCACCTGGCAGCTGAGTTCTCGCAGCGGCCAACGCGCAAGCCGCCGCAGCCACTGGCCTCGCATTCGCTCCTCGCCGTTGCGGAAGAGTCAATCGACCCACACTCCAGGAGCGGAGCAGCACCACAGCGCAGGACGCTGTGAATGGTGTTCTGCTGCTCACGCCCGAGCGCAAAGCATGAAGGGACAGGCGTGGAGGGCGCTGCAGCTGCCGGTGCGCACGCGCCGCCTGTTGCGCGCATAATTCGCCGCACGCCTGCAAGCAGCAGCCGTGCACGCACTGAGTGATGCCGTGTGAATGCATCTGCTCCCACAGGCAAAGCGGCAGCCTGGCGCGAGCCTGGTGCGGCTCCAGCCGGACCTCAGCCTGTACACACGCCCGCAGCCGCTCACACAGCACCAGCGCCAGCGCCGCCACTGGTGAGTCCAGCGCCCTTGCAGCGCTTTCTTTCTCCCTTCCAACGCTGTTCCAACGTGGTAACGTGGCTGAGGCGGACCTGAAACCATGCCAGCAGCGTGCACACGACGCCGCACCCACCACCTTTGCAGGGTGTGCTGACAGACAAGACAAGCGCGTTCGCCAAGGCACAGCAGCAGCAGCCCGCCGCCGTCCCCGCCGCTCACAATGGCGGCATTGCGGACATCAAGCACGACGTCGATTCGTCCCTCGTGCCCGCGCCCCTCCACCCCAGCACCGCCGCCGCCTACCAGCCTCAGCCCCGCGCGCCCAACACCGCAGCCAGCTCCCAGCCCGCCTCCGGCGTCAGCACGCACCACCCTGGCAGCCTCATCCCACCCACACCCATCAGCACCGTGGTTGCCACCACCGGCTTCATGCACATACCCGCACGCAGCCGCCAGGCCTCCACTGCCGGCAGCATGACGGCGCCAAACACGGCCACAGCGCCAGCGTCAGCAGTGGGTGCGCCACTGGCCGGCGTGCCTCAGTCGCCCCTCACAGCCGAGGCACTGGCGGCCCACCAGAGACACACGCAAGCGCTGGCGGCGGCGGCGGCGGCAGCGGGCGTGGGCGGCGTGGGCAGCGTGCCTGCGGGGTCCCGTCGCCCTCCTCCTCCCTTGCAGCCCTTCGACTCTGGCAGCAACCGGGGGGTGGGTGGGGTGGGGGGAGCGGGGGCGGGGGAGGGTGTGGCGGGGACGGGAGGGGAGGGCACAGGGGCCAAGGCGTTGCCTGTGCGCCACTCACGCACCTCATCACAGGTCAGTGAGCCTGAGCCATGTTCAGCCATGTTCTTGGCAGCCTTAAGAGCACCTGGGTCCCTGCCATGACTGACATGTGACATGCGCTTGCTCCACCCGCCTCCTGCCCCCACCCCGCACAGAGGCGCCTGGAGCAGAACCTTGACACTGGGTCCGAGCTTAGCAGCCCTGCCGACTACGAAAAGTACCAAGAGTCCGTTGACGAGGAGGGTGATGGAGGGCTAGGCGTGGGGGTGCAGGGCGTGGAGGGCATCACGCTCAGTGAGGCTGAGGTGGGTCATCCGCCACACCTCATGGGCCAACAGAGCTACGACTCATCAGGCGCGCCGCACTCGGCACACCTCTACGCGCAGCAGGACATGGCGCAGGCGGCGGCAGCAGCTGCATCGGCCTCTTACACACCAACACCGCACGCCGCCGCACTTGGTGGTGGTGACCACGCGCCCCTGGCGGCACCTACAGCACCCCTCCCACCCGCACAGCCTCAGGACTCCCCTGTGGGTGCAGCAGCTGCTGCCTCCACAGGAGCACAAGCAGCCTCCTTGCGGTCAGGTGGACAGCAGGTGGTGGCTGGCGAGCAGGTGCCCGCTGCGAGCACGCGCCTCCCCGGCAGTGCAGCTACCGCTACCGCCAGCGCAAGCGCACCATTGGAGGGGCCGAGTGCAGGAGGCCGCAGCACCTCTGCCCGCAGCAACGCTACAGCCCCCTCAGCCCCCTCAGTTCAGCCCGCTCAGGCCCAGCCACCCCCACCAGCAGCAGCAGTGGTGGTGGGCCAAGAGGCCGAGCGCACGTCTGGTGGTGCTGCTGCGGGAGGGACCCAACACCGTGCCCTTGCAGCCCTTGAGCCATCAGGCCCTCTGGTGGGTGAGGCGCAGCACCAGCAGCAGCAGGTGGAGCCAGGTCAGGAGCAAGGGCTGATGTCACCCAGCCCACACCAGGACAAGGAGCGCACCTCGGCAGCGTCATCCGCAGGACGCACCTCACGCACCTCCACTGCCGCCACCACTAGTGCAGCTACTGTGGCAGCAGGGCTGACTGCAGGGCAGGACGGCGCCGTGGTGGCCGCAACATTAGGTGCGGACAGGCCGCGGCGCGTGTCTGGCGGCGCCGGCCGCACCCTCCCCTCCCCCTCCCCCTCCCCCTCCTCCACCACCACCAGCACCCCTTTCAAGACGTCAGGGGCCAGCCCAGGGCTCAGCAGCAAGATCAGCGGGACGCCGCCCCTCGCCAGCAGGGCAAGCGCGAGCAGCAAGGCGGCGGCGGCAGCGGCGGCGGGGGCGGGGGCGGGGGCCAAGCCGTCCACCCCACAGGGCACCGCCCGCATCGCCTCGCGCACCAGTGGTGGTCTCATGGCCGCTACAGCCTCCTCCTCCTCCAAGGTGGTGGCGGGAGGGGCCGCTGCCCCGCCCTCGACTTCATCAGGCAAGCACGGCACCGCGTCCACGACAGCACCACTCAGGATGTCCACCTCCATGCACTCACCATCCGCACCAAGGACACCCCCGCCGCCTCCTGCGGCCTCCAGCCCTGGTGCTGCCAAGGTGCAAGCGCCGGCGGGAGGCAAGGCGGGCCAGCAGCAAGGCGCTGCCGCCACTACGCCCCCCAGCGGCGCACGTTCTGCCACCTCCACTGCTGCTGCCTCCGCTGTAAAGCGGCCCACCAGCAGCGGCAGTGCCGCTACTAGCACCAGCACCAGCACTGCCCCTGCAGCTTCAGGGGCCAAGGCACCGACAGGGACACCAGCAGGCGACAAGAAGGCGTTGGCCAGCAGCAGCAGCAGCGCCAAGCACACGCCCTCTGCCGCTGCAGCATCCAGCAAGGCAGGAGCTGCTGCCAGTGAGACGCCCCGCCCCAAATCCACGCCGCCCCAGCAGGACAGCGCGTCAGGGAGCACAGCGGCCACAGCGGCTGCTGCTGCTGCCACACCCACACCTCTTGGCAGCGCCACCCCAGCCCCTGCAGGTGAGGAGGCCTTTGGCGCTTTTGTAGCTGCTCCTTTGGGGCTGGGGATGATCACTCCGTGCTTGCACAGGTGACGGGCGATGTTCAGGGTTAGGTTAGCTGAACAGTCCCACAGCCTGAAGTCAGTACCAGCTGACATCCTGTTGATCTGCTGTTGATGTCTGTGTCTGCTGCCTTTCCACAGATGCAAGCAAGCCGAGCAGCACGGTGAGCAGCCTGGCCGCTGTCAGTGACGCCCAGCCCGCCTCCAAGGCCCCCCCGCCCCCCTCATCCTCATCCTCCTCACCATCGTTGGATCAGTGGACGCTCACGCGGGTGGCACAGCCAGAGTCCTGTGCCGCGCATGAGGGCACGGCTCAGCAGGAGACGGTGGACGGGGAGACTGAGGTGTTCCAGGTGAGGAGGAGGACGGGTGTGGGGGAGGACAGTCGGGGGTGGAGGGCAGGAGGTGGACAGGAGGTGCTGGGGCCGGCAAGGTTGAGCGAGTGCCAGGCTGAGATTGGCAAGGAGAGCAGGTCGTGTGCTGCGGGGAGTAAGGACGAGCCGTCCCAGCCGTCCCTGCTGTATGGCGCAGGAGCATTCACTGTTACACCCTTGTGCTCGCAGATGTTTGTGGCGGTGTGTGGTGGTGTGCTTTTGAACCGACGCTTGATCCCAAGGGCACCAGCCGTGGTCATCACTGGCCCACTGGCTGCCGAATGTGTGCTTCTGACAATGTCTGCTTGACATGTGTGCTTGGCGTGTGCGTGTGCGTATGTGTGTGTGCATCGCAGTGCGACCAGACGCTCGAGCCCGGAGCTCTGGCCGTGGTCATCACCAGCCTGCACACGGGCACGGGCGCACCGCGCACCTGGACCTTTTGTCCGGACCCACTCTGCCTCGACTCACAGCCCGCCGGAAGCACCCTGCCAAAGTGGTGAGTGGCTCCAGGGCTGGTGCTAGCGCTGGTGCTAGTGCTGTTTGCACGCATGGCAGCCGTTTTGCCTGTTTGTAGCGGTTGATTTGGCTGTGGCCCGGTGGTGATGCACGGTGCGCACCTTGGAGGAGCGAGCAAGCAGCGCACTCTTCAAACATGGCGGACTGGTGCCTGTGTGTGTGTCGAGCTTTACATCTGGTGGAGCCGGTTATGGCAAACAGATGGTGTGTGCCCCACACCCACCCACCCACCCACCCTGCAGGCCCGCCAAGATCCCACTTGGCAAGGCAGTCAAGCTCACACGCACCGAGTACAACCACCTCAAGGAGCTGGGACTGGACGTGGCCGCGCCGCGCGCCTGATTGGATGCAGCCCCTGGCTGGACGTGGGTGGCCGCACCATGCACTGGACGGCCCGCGTGATTCATTTGCGTGTGCGCATGTCGCTGCAGCGTACAGGCTTCGCAACAGTGACCTTGGTTGCTGCCCCTGAGCGAGGTGGTTCTGCGTTGAGCGTTGCTCTTGACTCGCTCGTTCACTTGTGTATATGACCCACGCTACGAGGTTGCAGCTCTGCAAAACCAAAAGAGACAAAATCGGGAAGCATGGCACGCCTCCGGGTAATGCGGGAATGCAGCATCAGCATCAGACCCACCATCCTCTACGCAGACGCAAGTGCACACTCTCTGTACTGCGGCACCACCAGCGGCAGAGACTGTTATGTGGGACGTGCCAGCACGCGCGAATCAAAGCAAACAAGACTAAAGAAGACCGTGACCGAATTGATCAAATGAAGCCGTACAAGCTCTCCTCTCCTCCTCAAGCCCCAAAACGGCGGAGACTCCTCCTAAGCAGCCCAACATTCTTTACAAGGGGGAGCGCAACTCTTCAGGCACATTTCACAAGCTGTGAGCAACTGGGACCCAGCGCTGTCCCTCTTCACCTCCGCGCCGCCGCCGCCGCGGGGCCGCTGCCTGCCGCCTTGCCACCCACAGGGCCGCCAATGGGGTTGGTGCTGCTCAGGTTGGTGAAGATGACACCCGCCAGCACCATCACGGCAATGGCCAGCGCCGCGCTGTCCGTGGCGCTCTCGGTACCCTCCTCTGCAGGCGGCCGGGGTGTGGCGGGAGCAGGCGTCGCTGGCAGCGGGGGGATCTCCCCCGTGGCACGCTTCTCACGGTACTCTGCAATCTGTCCCGCCGGCCACCAGGTGGGCACATCCTTGGGCATCTGGGAGACGGGCAGTGCCAGGGAGGGGTCGGGCTGGGGGGCGGCGCGGGGAGAGCCTGCCCGGGGGGAGGCGTGGCGCACCACAGGCGTGGCCATGTCAGCCACGGGGGCGGGGACGGGGGAGGTGGCGCGGGCGGCGGCGGGGGCGATGCGGCGCACCACAAACACCTCCTCCACCACCTCGTCTGCCTTGGGGGCATCGGTGGGTGGAGCAGCGGCGGCGGTGGTGTGCTGCAGCTGCTGGGTGGCGGCGGTAGGGGTGGGGGTGGGCTCAACGGGCCGGGCCTGAGGGGGCGTGGCGGCACGCACGGGCACGGGTGCTGACGCCCTGAGCACTGGTGCTGGTGGGGCGGGTGGTGCTGGTGCTGGTGCGGGCTTGGGGGCAGCGGGGGCTGGGGCAGCTGGGGCTGGGGCAGCTGGGGCTGGGGCACGTGCCAGTGCGGGCGTGACGGACGTGCTCTTGCTGCTGGTCGTGGTGGTGGTGGTCTTGGACTCTGGGGCCACGTAGGCGTACCATCCCTGGTCGTCACGCTCCAGCTGTCCCTGCTGCACCAGCCAGTCCAGGTAAGCACCCAGCTCCTCCTGCTTGCGGGAGAACCTGGACAGCAGTAGTCGCACACAGGAGGAGGGCGCAGGTGTGAGCACGACTGGGCTTGCAGCCTGGTGACGTTTGCACCACTGGGTGTGACAGGTGCGGACCCACATGCTTTGGCCCACATGCAGCACGTGCCCATGCACAGCGTGCAACAGCTGCATGCTCGTGCCCCAATGCTCACTTGGGCTCCACCATGGTGAGCGTCATGACGCTGTAGAGGCGCTCCAGGGAGATTGCGTGGAAGTTGGACACCAGGCCCAGCGTCTGCGTCTCAAACACGGCCCAGTCGCGCAGCTCTGGTGGGTAGGCCACGCGCGTGGGCTGGGGCGTGGGCACACGGCGCGACACGGGCACGGGGGAGCGGGCCCTGCGAGGGAGGTGGGGAGGGCAGGGAGAGGAGGGACACGCGTGAGTGCTTGAGCTACAGAACAACTGTCGTTATGAGTACCCTGGGCTCACTTGCTCGTGCAGGAATGTGGCACGGAGCGTGTGGAAGCAGGGGCAGCGCGCGCACCTGGTGGCGGGCTTGGGGGAGGTGGTGGCGGTGCGGACGGTGGCAGAGGGTGTCCTGGGGCGGGGCGAGACGGCGCGCACGGGCGGGGGCGTCACTGGCTCGGGCTGACGTGCCACCGTGTACCTGCAGGGCACCAGGTGGGGAAGGGAAGGACACGGTGTGTTGCGCGTGGTGCCCACAGACATGATAGGTTGCCAGGCAGGTAGCGAAGCCCTTGAGAAGCAGGCCGGGAAGACCAGGTGGCAGGAGGCCCACTCACCATCCTTGGTCGTCCTTGGTGACGAATCCCTGGCGGGTGAGCTCGACCAGCGCGGCCTCCAGCGCTGGCAGGGAGCGGTCAAACCTGCAGGCACGCGGGGTGGGGTGGGCAGTGCGGCTGGGCGTCAGGCGCAGGTGCGGGCACAGGGCCTAAGGCTCTCAAAAGCACAGGTCAGAGTTGTGCAGGCAAGCGTGGTCAACATAGCATCGCAGGTGCCTCGCCCTGACTCACTTGGGCTCAACCGTGGTGTAGGTGAGGATGTTGTGCAGGCGGTCCAGCGCCAGTGCCTCAAAGTTGTTGAGCAGCCCGAACAGCTGCCCCTCCCAGCCCTGCCAGCCAGCCAGCGCCGGCGCAGTGTACTGCACCTTGCGCAGCGGGCCCGTGGGGGCAGGGGCTGGTGCTGGGGCGGCAGCGGGTGCTGGGGCAGCAGCAACAGGGGCAGCAGCAGCAGCAGCGGGCTTGGTGGGTGCGGCGGCCACGGGGGCAGCAGCAGCAGGGGCAGCAGCGGGGGCGGCGGGCTTGGTGGCGGTGGCGAATGGCTTGCGGTCGATGCGTGCCGGCGTGGGCGAGCGCGCCACCACGGGTGGCGGCGTGGGCAGGCGCAGGCCCACCCACGTGTCCTGGTCGGCGTCAAACTTGACCTTTCCGTCCTGGGAGAGGTGCTGCAGGTAGGCAGCCAGGGTGCCCTGGGGCTTGTCGTACCTGTTAGGTGTAGGTGGGTGAGGGAGGGCATACACAAAGGGTGTGTGGGTGTGCCAGTGGCATATCGGGCAGCCCGCCGCTGCGTCAAGGCACCTGGGATCAGCAGAGAGGAGGCACCAGCCCAGGCCAGAGCATGCACCCGCAACCCTTTCACATTGACTCACTTGGGGTTGGTGGTGGTGAACTGCAGCAGGTCGTTGAGCAGCGCCAGGGACAGGCCCTTGGTCTTCTGGTTGGCCAGCAGGCCCAGGATCTGACGCTCGTACTGGCCCATCTCCTTGACCTCGGCCTCAGCCAGCACAGGGGCGGAAGCGGTGACACTGGTGCGAGCGGGCGCGGGCGCGGACGGCACGGCGCCGTTGCCATTGCCGTTGCTGCTGGCGGCCTTGGGTGGGGTGGCAGCCTTGGGCGGGGCGGGGCTCTCAATCACGGTGGCCTTGAAGAGCAGCGGGGCCGCAGCCTTGGAGGCAACGGGTGCCTGAGCGGTGAGCTCGGCAAAGGCAGAGGCGCGCTTGGCGATGGGCGTGCTGTCCGCCGCCGAGGAGGAGGTGGTCTTGGCCGTGGCAGGGGTGGCCTTGGGCTGGTCCTGCAGCGGGCTGAAGGAGAGGTCCATGGATGGCACACCCCAGGTGAAGGTGAGGTGCAGCTCGCCGTCAGCGGCCGGCATCTCGACGGTGCGGTTGGACACCAGCTCCCACGTGGCAGTCTTGGTCTCCTGGTTGTAGATGACGGCCTGCGAGGTGAGGGTGTGTTGGTGGTTTGGATCAGAATGAGGGTCAGGATGAGAATGGTGCACGACGGCAGGTGGTGCATGCGTGCCACTTGCATGGCGGCGCCGCGGCGAGGGAAGGTTAGGCACCTGCCCAGGCCAGAGGATGCAGCATGGCTCAAGATCCTGCGTCAGCGCACCTTGAGCTCGTGCACGCCGGCGGGCAGGCGGACCTCGTGCGTCCACACGTCAGTGGGCTCCCAGGTGAAGGCGGGCGCCTTGTGCGCGTCCCATGCACCCAGGCTGGGGTGCGAGCCCACCACCTGCACAATGGGTGGGGCACATTCAGCCAGATTGTGTCAAGGGAGTCCATCCATCCGACGCGTGGCGTGATTACACCCTGCCGAACCCCCTCACCTTGACGACCTCCGCGTATCCGCACTTGTACGGCACGCTCAGCTTGCACAAAACGCCTGGTCCGGTGTGGGATGCGGGTGCAGCGGCCTCAGCCTGCGTGTAAGTGTACCACGAGCGTGTGGTTGCTGTCTCCGACTGGCAGAAGGTTCGAACGTTCGAAACTTCTGTCCTCGCTGCAAGGCTCCTCCTGCCCGCTCCCCGCTCGCCGCTCACCACGCGCACGGCCGTGGTGCCGTTCTCGCTGCCCGCGTATGCCACCACCGCCCTGGTGCGCTGCTTGGGCGCGATGGAGGGGCCCATCGCGAGGTGGGCACCTGCGGAGCGAGCGAGCGCAGGAGCGCGGTGCACACTGCTCACACTGCAGCGAGCGTGCGCTCGAGATTCTGTCGATCTGCTGGCGCAGCTGTGTGGGAGCTTCTGCTGCTGGCCAGGGACGAACCTGCGCGGGGCGCCAGATGATGATGGCTGCCGTGCCTGGCGCTGGCGACCAGGGCTGCAGGCGCTGCGTTGAGCTGCATTGGCGCTGCTGCCGCAGCCGCGCTGGTGTGTGGCGTCAGGACGCTGGGCATTCTCCTGCTGCTGCTAGTCGTGGTCTACGGCTGCTGTGCGAGGGGCAGCGAGGCGCTCTTTTGCGTATTCGTCTCAGCTGGCTTGCACTGCAGCGCGTTGTGTGCTGAAATCCCTGCTTCCTCGGTTCCCTGCTTCAACCTCCGTCCTCCGCGTTGGTGGCGCCCCATCCTCCACCCATTTCCCCACCTGACCCGCCGACGCCCGCCACTGAGTGGGACTGATATAGACAGATACGATCATGTTATACAGCAACAATCAAAGTGTAGTGTCAATGGCTGCCAATGGCACTGATCAGGGGCAGGCGCACAGTCAGTCAGATGCTGCGGATGTTGACCGCCAGGTCAAACACATCACAACGCTCCCGCTGCGGCGCGCGT
>QAXK01004149.1:0-25013 GCA_004335735.1 Chlorella sp. KRBP | reverse complement strand
GCATACATCACAGCACAGCGCAGCAGGGCACGGCCCCGCACAGCACACACAAAGGTTAGCAGTATCCCGTCCCTCACTCACCTCCACCTCTTGGCCCATCTTGAGCACTCCCTGCAAGATGCTGCCACCTGCCACACCACCCCGCAGCTCCTCCACCTCACTCCCTGGCTTGTTCACGTCAAACGACCTGCAGCACACATGCAGTCACACACGCCATGATGTGATCCACTCTCGACACACTGCAGCTTTTTGCAGTGCATACAGCGTTTCAGCCACCTTGCGTGCGTGCCACATGGCCCATGCGTGTCTGCTTGGTTGATCTTTGCCTGAACCAATGCATTGTTACTGTCAACACACACGTCCTGACACTGAGGGCGCTACGGTTGCTCTGAACGTGGGCAGATACGGCGTATTTATGACGAAGCAACCCATGCCGTGACAGACAGCTCCACCTTTGCCCTGAGGCATGACAGTGTGATCATGGCATTATCACTGCACATTCCCTGTGCCTATTCAGCTGTGCTCAGTAATCCTCAACCCTAACAACTGTCCTACCTGATGACGATCATCTGTGGTGGTGACACAAAGTCCCTGACGGGCACTGGGATGCGCTTCTCAATGAACTCACACACCACGTCAACGTTGTACTTGAGCTGCGCAGAGATGGGCACCACAGGCGCGCCGTCTGCGGGGCGACAAACAGCACAGCACAGCACAGCACGGCACAGCACAGACGACACAGCACATTAGAGGAAAATTCATGTCAGTACGTCAGCATGCGGGTGGTTATGTCACAGTGCATTGGACATGAAGTGAGTGAGCTCAAGCAGCATGATGCGGCTTGCAGAGCCATCTAGCACGGTCAAGGAGAAGAGCCCCGGCACATGCTGACCTGCGATGGTGCCCTGGATGAACTTCTGGATGGACTCAAACTGGTTCTGGGCCACAGACTCTGTCACCAGGTCAATCTTGTTCTGCAGGATGATGATGTCCTTCAGGCGCATGATCTCCACAGCAGCCAAGTGCTCCGACGTCTGTGGAAAAACACACAACAGCGGCAGCAGCAGCAGGGCGGCAAGCGTGAGTCATAACTGTACAGTGGCGTGTTGTGATGTGACGTTGCGAGTTGCAGTGGTGTTGTGTGGTGTTATTTCATGTCTATATCATCATGTCTATCATCATGCAGTATTATTTTTTCGCCAGTACAGTGCTGGGCCAGCACGGTGTGTGTGCGTGGTGTCAACAAGGGTTGTCAGTCAACATGTTTACGCTTCCAACACCGTGGCTGCAATGAGCGAATGGGTGTTGCTGTGCCCAACTGCCGACCAGGAGATGCTGCCAGACAGAAGTCTTTGCCACCGAATGACTAGCCTGGCCAGTCTGACCTGGGGTTGTGGACAGCTCTCGTTTGCGGCGATCAGCAGCAGCGCTCCGTCCATGACTGCTGCTCCGTTGAGCATGGTGGCCATCAGAATGTCGTGTCCTGGGCAGTCCACGAAGGACACGTGCCTGATGAGCTGCATGGGGCCGCTGCACTGGTCGCATGGGGGGCTGTCCTCCTGTAATGCAACAAACAGCAAGTAGGCCCAGCACACCACACCAAGTGAGCTGTGTGAGGCGTGCAATGAGGAAAGCTGAGGTGCTAGATTTTGGAGCCCATCAAGCTGCGTCAGGAGCGTGGGGGGGGATTGCACCCAACTCACATGCACAGACCCCACCCATGTGTCAACTGCAGTGTGGTACAGAGCACCCAACGTAGCATTTGGACCCAGCATTGCAAGGCAGCTGCGTGTGCACCGTGCGCTGTTTCCACTACTTCTTCACTCCCCAGGAGATGCGGACCACACCCCCAACCCACCACCCACTCTCCGGGCGGACACACACCTTGCTGCTGCCGTAAGCCCTGTAGCAGGATGGGCGCTCGCAGGTGGGGCACTTGTAGATCTTTGCGTTTGCGTACCCCAGCTTGATGGTGATGTTGCGCTCCAGCTCATTCTTGAAGCGCACAGTCTGCACACCTGAGATGGCTTTCACGACTGTGGACTTTCCATGGGCCACGTGACCGATGGTACCTGTGGCAGGCCGCAGCAACACACACGCCATGGCGGCGACGACAACGCGAAGACCCGAAGTGATGGTCGTGCATGGGATCGGGAGATCGTCCACACAGGAGCATGCGCGTAGTGCCGGCTGCAAAGCTCAGGAAGGGGCAGCCCAAAGCTGTGTGTGTAAAGCACTGCTGTAGGAGGTCCCAGCATCCCTGGACGCAAGGGGGCTGACGCCACGAGCCATGCTGTATGTGTGTAAAGCTTGTGTGTTGAACCCGGCTGGATCCAACATGCAGGTGCTATTGGTTGCTGCCCAGCAGCGCTGCTCTACCACCGCTGCAAGTGCGCCCTCCTGCTGCTGGTGACAACAGCATAGTTGCCCTCGGCCGTGCACTGCTGTTCTGCACATCACGTTGCCCAGTGCTATACCCTGATGCCTGGGATAATATATGCTGTCAACTGCCTGCTGCTGTGTGCTGCGATTGCACCAAGCTGCAGGCTGGCTTACCAATATTGATGGTTGCCTGCCTACTGATGACCTCCGGGGACAGTGGGTTGAGGCTCTCAACCACTAGTGTTTTGAGATCCTGCAGGAGATCGAAAGCACCAATCAGACAAGCGTCTGCCTGTTCTGCACCACCCAACATCCAGTGCATGCACGCATGCCCAGGGATCCTGCTGTTGCTGCTTGCAGCAGACCCGCCCAGTGGGTTGGTATGCAGGCCCCTTCCAGGGGCCCTGACAGCTGTGTGGTTCTCACCTGCTCCCTGAGCCCTTTACCCTTCGACATGGCTGCTTATGCTGCTGCTGCAAGACACTCCCAACTGAAGCAGCCAAACAGCAACCTGCAATCTGAGTCACTTTGTGTGGGCGGCCAGCGTCAACGTGCCCAGGAATACTGAAAGTAAATCACGTATTCTGGAATGTCTCAAAACAGGGTCGTCAAGAGGAGCAGGGGTGCAGCTCCCTGAGAACGCTCGTGATCGCTTCGCGGTTTTGGTTCTGACAACAGCCAACCTCACAGTCAACATAAGCGCCTTGTGCATGCCGTATTTGTTTGACAAGGTCATCCATGGTCGTGACATCGTGCGAACACCCGCTAGGCTCGACACGCACTCGTGTCGTCTGTCACAGCAACAGTACAGCAGCAGCAACAGCAGCAGTGCCGGCATAGCTGTTGCAACTCTCCTGGTTGCCAACATGGCACGGTTGAGAGTGCTCTTACTCACATACGATGCCGAGGCTGCGGCGGACTGCTGCGGCATGGTATGCCCCCTTGCTGGACCAGTGCCTCACCTCAACAAGGAGCCAGTGGGGCATATCTTCCATTACAAGATGCTGCTGCAGCAGGGCGTGATCGGTACGTGAGCACAACAGCTATAGACATACTTGGAAATCGTACAGAAGGTGCAGCTGCAGCATAACAAGCCCATGCAGGCGCAAGGCTCAGGCTGATGCCCCAAAGCAGCAGCTGTAGGACAACAGTGCCTGCTGGCAGCACCAAACAAGGCAGCTGATGCAACCAACTTGTCAACAGCTGAAATATCCCTGGTTCTAGTTGGTCGTGAGGCTGCATACAGCATCATATGTCATGCTGCAACTGGCCCGGTGACGTGTCCATGAGGCTTGCCTCTGGTCGCCAGGCCGCTGGGCAAGACTAGGTGCCGGCTCATGGACTAATTTGGCACAGTGTCCCCAGCAAAACTCATCTGGGACAAGACGGCAACTGTTGTGTGCTGTGCCCTGTGCAGATCCGCCGGCAGAGCCCTCCTCCAGCAGTGAAGATGACCAGGATGATGATGCCTCAGGTACGCAGGAATTGGGACTGTCATGGGCGCTGTGGGGTGGCCGTTGATCACACTGTGGCTGCTGGCATGCACAAATCGGTCGCTGGATCTGTTGATGCACGCAATGAGGGTAATTTTCCTGTTATGCTCGCGGGTATCGACTGACAGCGCTGTTGTGCCATGTGTTGGGTGCAGGCACCAATGGTGTGCACGCCAGCAGCAGTGTGGGTAGCAACCTGGATGACATGCAGCCACCACCAGGTGTCAGCTGGAAGAAGTCAAAGGCAAAGAAGAAGCAGGTGGGGTCCTGCAGCACTGCAACAGGCTGCTGCTCCCCACGTATCTGAAAGTAGTGCATTCCCATGTGCTGCATCCATTCTAACCCCCGCATGTGCAGCGCTGCAAGCCAGGCCAGCTCCTGTTAGTAGAAGGTTATGCAAGTAATCATCACGGGTTCACCTTGGCAATCAGCATCTCCTTCTGAGTCTGGGCTCCCTTGCTGAACAGGATGGTGCTGCTGCTGTGTGTGTGTGTGTGTCGTGTCGTGTGCGGTGTGCCCCTGCAGGTCAAAGGCAAGGACCTGGACTACTATGCGCTGCTGGGCCTGCAGAACGAGCGCTTCCTGGCAACCGAGGCGCAGCTGCGTACAGGTGCGTGGCTGGGGCAGCAGCAGCAAGAGTCGTCACTGGCAGCAATGGCAACACAGGCCTCAATGGCGACAGCGGCAGCCGGGACAGCACCTGCAGCAGGCTCGCCGGAGCATAGGCTGGGCTGAAGCATGGCGGGCAGCAGGGAGACATGCTGTGCAACAGCAAGTAGCAGGATGTTTTGGCAGAAGTGCTTGAGGGCGGTAGCTCGTGTGTATCTGCAGCGTTCCTTACAGTGCATCTGTGTGACAGGCCTCGCCCCGCGCCTCCCCGGCCTTGCCTGTTTTGTTGCTGTCGACCCACAGCCTACCGCAAGGCCTGTCTGGAGCACCACCCTGACAAGAAGCTGGTGGGGATTGACTGTGAGGTCGCTAAGACAGATGCAGAGGAGCACTTCAAAAAGGTGGGCGGTTTCAGGGTCTGGGGTTCTAGGACTGACAACCCAGTGTGTGCTTGCCCCATGCATGACGTGCACAGCGTGGGATCAGCAGGCTTGGGTTGTTGGGCCAGCTTGCGACGTGTGGGTGCTGCTTGCGTCTGGAGCCAGGCCGGCCACCTATAGGCACAGCAGCAGGTGATCTTGCCCAAACCTTCAGCACAGGGGCCTATTGCAGCACAAGCACAGCAGTTTGCTGCCTGTGTTCTTCGGTTTGTTGACTCACTCGAGACGCCCATGACAGCGATACTGCATGCTGGGTGAACCATGCGCTTTGCTTGTGCCGATAACCAACATCATGTACTGGTTGTTGTGTGTGCCGCCCATTCACCAACGCTCCCTTCAGATCCAAGAGGCATACGACACCCTGAGCGACCCTGCCAAGCGTCGTGAGTACGACAGCACAGACGAGTTTGATGACACGCTGCCCCTGGACTGTAAGCCAGCAGACTTCTTCAAGGTAATCACCATATGCAGGACCACTAAGGCCTGTGCTGGGCACGGCTTGGCCTGCATGTTGTGTCACGCTGCAGGATGCAGCTGGCATAGCAAGGTCGTCTGGTGCCAGTTTGATAGTGTCACAAGGCTTTGATTTTTGCAGGGTCTTCTGTGACACTTCGATTGTACAACCAGGCAGCAGTACGTGACAGGGGGCCAGCCCAGGTGGCAACCGTCTCATGATGCAACTGCAGGTTGATTGACGGCGCAGGAAGCTCTCTGTGAGAAAGAATCCTCGACTTTCATTCCATTTTTTTGCGCCAGCTGTTGTTGGAGGTGACCTCAACATTGCTGGTCCTGTCGCCTGCAGGTGTTTACACCAGCGTTCCGCCGCAACGCGCGCTGGTCTGTGGACCCCAAGGTGCCTGACGTGGGTGACGAGAGCAGCACCTGGGAGGAGGTGTCGGCCTTCTACGACTTCTGGTACGGCTTCAAGAGCTGGAGGGAGTTCCCTCACCCAGGTGAGCTGCCCCAGGCTGCAGATGTGTTTCCGTACACGCGTTGTGGGGGTCTGGCCTGGGTTGGACCTTCGTTCTGGCACGTCATCTATGATATTATGGTCTCAGTGCAGGGAGCTGTTCTGGACAGCAATGCATTGAGGGGCCAGGTGATCTGAAACTTTGTTCGTCTGCTGCCTTGCCGCGCGCTGTGCTGTGTTTGGCTGCCTGCAACAGACGAGGAGGACGTCGAGGGGGCTGAAAGCAGGGAGCACAAGCGCTGGATTGAGAGGTGTGTGTCCTGCTGCTGCTAGGTCCATCTTCAAGAACCAGACCAACTTCGAATGGCTGAGCACATCGCGCAAAGTCGCTTACCACGTGTGCTTACGTGGCTGTATGTGGCACTTTGCTGGTAACAGTCACGATTGTGCCATGTGTCATGCTGTAGGCTCTGCCGTGCCCCGTATCCTGGCCATGTGTTTTGGGTTTAGGGTTGTACTGTGTGATGACGTGCTGTGCTGCTGTGTGTGGCTGCAGGATCAACGCCAAGCTGCGGGAGAAGGGCAAGAAAGAGGAGCAGCGGCGGCTGCGTGACTTTGTGGATGCAGCTTACAGGCTGGACCCACGTGTCGCAGCACGCAAGGAGATGCAGGCAGCTGAACGGTAAGCAGTGCACACAGTGGGTGGCTGTGTGTGTCTGTGTGGGCATGTGTGCGTGCGTGCGTGCGTGCGTGCGTGCGTGTGCTTGCGCAACACAAGAGGGCATTGCCTGACTAGCCATGTTCTGTCACATAAGCTGCTTTCTTTCACCTTGTTCGGTGCACTGAAATTAGCTGGTGTCCATCTCAATCGGCACACAAAGTGTACTGCTTGGTCAGGATTGTACTGCCTTGTGGCTCGGACTGTTGACTGGTGACACCTGGGTAAAAAGCAACAACCCCACCGCACTGCCAGCAGCCGTACCGTGCTTGGTGACTCAGGGTTCAGGTGCAGTGCAGCTATCACTGTTGGTCAGCATCAGTCGATGCATGTGTGTGATGTCAGGGAGCCTTCTGTTCACATTTGTGATGCCCCTGCTTCTTCTGTGCTGCTCTGTGCCATGCAGTGAGCGCAAGAAGGCAGAGAAGGCAGCAGCAAAGCAGCGGCAGATAGAGGAGGAGCAGCAGCGGCAAGCAGAGGAGTCAGCGAAACGGTGGGTGCCCTGTGGCTGTTGCACGTGTGGTTCAGACATGCACTGGAGAAAGAGGCAGATTTTGTTTTGGTTACAAGAGGCAAAAAAATCTTGCTGTAGAGCAGTACATGGAAGTGGGACCAGCTGGATGAACAGTCAGACCTGTGTGTGGCCCACTTGGCATTCCATTCGTTCCAGCACATTTGCCTGGCGGTGGTGTAGAGAATTTTGCCTGGCGGTGGTGTAGAGAATGAGGCCCCAACACATGCTCAACATCTTAGTACACCTTCGTAATCATCCCCCTATTCCAAGTACTACTTGTTGAACAGTGTTCACTCCCGCCGCTCCCCCCACCGTTGCCCTGCAGTGCTGCGGAGGAGGCGGCGGCCAAGGCAGCAGCAGCAGAGGCCAAGAAGGTGCGGGAGGCGGAGAAGAAGCTCATCAAGAAGCAGCGGCAGCTGCTGCGCGCCATCGCAGAGGGGCAGGGGCAGCAGCAGCGGCTGCAGGACGAAGGTGAGGGCCGGCTGTGGCTGGCTGCCGTATTGCTGTCTGCTCAAACAGTGGTGTGGTGTGAGCATGGGTTCTGATGTGCATTGTGTCAGGCATTGCGTGAGCAGACACACAGGGTGTAGAAGACATGCAGGCAAGGTGGATGGCAGGCGGTGTTTGACGTGAATGTGCTGTGTATCGTGCCACTGCAGATGACACGGAGCGCTTGTGTCAAACCCTCGACCTGCAGCAGTTGCAGGAACTGGTGGAGGCAGCAGGGGCTGAAGGCCTCGACACAGCAGCACGCGCAGCTTTGCTCAAGGTACGCAGCACATGCATTCCACATGCAGCTCATCCATGCTGTTAGCAGGATGACAACACCATGTCACTGATGCGTGCAGCTCGTCACAGAGGGCCAAGATCGACATGCATTCACACTTGTACTGTGCCGTGCTGGTCGCCGCAACACATGGCCTGAGTTCGAACGTGCATGTGGCCGGCTGTGCCATGATGAGTGTCAGCAAGTTCTGATTGATGTGTGCAATGTGCTGCAGGATGCCTTGATACGGCTGGATGATCGGGAAGCTGAAGAGGCGCGGCAGAAGGAGGCCAAGAAGCGGGAAGCAGAGGCGGCACTCAAGGTAGGGCCTGTGCTTCCATCCCTTGTTTGTCGCTGTTTATAGAACTGCTCCCATCATTTGTTGTTTGTCATTTTCTTGAAACTGCTACTACATGTCCAGGAAGGTAGGACCCGGAAGACCCTCTGTAGGTCGGCACATGACTTGTGTGGTCCTCTCTCTCACCACATGTGTGGTGGTGCGTTTGGTGCTCCAATCATGATGCACTCAGTGCAGCTATTAAGCCGGCGTGCCAGCCTACCCCATGGTCGGCACGTGACTTGTGTCTGCACAGATTAACTCCCGTGGCGCTTGTCTGGCTGGGCCGGCTGCTGCAGTGTTGGCCCCTGCCCTGTATGTGCTGCACATTCACACTCATCTGCATCTGTGATTGCATGCGGCACCTGCACATGCACTCTTGGTGCCTGTGGAATTTTCCAAGGCCGATTGCCCGCTTCATTCAGGCCGCTGCTGTTGTGCTCTGCGTTCACTTCTTTCGTATTTGTGCAGAACATGGCCAAGCGGGACCATGCGAAGCGCATGCAGTCTATGCGTGAGTGGACAGATGATGAGCTGCGCATGCTGGACAAGGCAGTCAAGAAGTTCCCCATGGGCACGCCCAAGCGCTGGGAGCAGGTGGGTACACCCTGCTGCTTGCCAAGCACCCGTGCAGCGCCTGCACCTCGGGTACAAGCGGCCAGGGTTGACCTGCATGCAGTAAGCACGCCAACACACCAGCAGACCGGCATACCTGCCATCTGGACTTGCCTTGCTGGCCATTGGGGCCAGCCGCTGGCCTTTTCCTAGGACTCTTGGCAGCTGCTTGCCATCACTGATAGGGTGGCAGCAGCAGCACACCTATCATACTTCTTGACACACTGTGCATGTGGACTCCAGCACAACACACTCATAAGATTCCCCGTAGCCGACACCATGTGCACCTCTCACCCCGCTGCCCTGCAATCGCCTGCAACAACTTGGGTCGGTGGCGCTGCAGGTCGCTGCGTATGTGCGCACGCGCACGCTGGACGAGGTGCTGCTGATGGTGAAGGAGCACCAGGGGGCCAGCAGCACCCGCATGAAGGCGCAGGAGGACTGGAAGGGTGCGGCCAAGAAGCGGGCCGACGTCACCTCGGAGGCAGACCTGCGCTGCGCCGCCTTCACGGACGTGGAGGTGAGTCACCCATGTGACTATTACATGACTGTCACATGACTGCCATGGTTGTGAACACAAAGCCTGTGGCATGTACGTATTGTATCCATGGTCTTGGTGATGTCGACAAGGCAGGTTCTTTCATCCAAACCATCAGGATGTGGTGGCTATGGGTTCCAAAACTTGCCAGAGCAACACTCCCCGGGGTAGCATCTGCTGCCTTGGGCTGCTTTCTATTGCAACTGGTGGTGCCACTGCACCAGATTGCATGTTGTTGGCAGGCACATCCCCATGCAGCTGTGGTATTACCTTGATGCATGTACTGTTCGTGAGCATACATGCGCAGGGTCAGTCCCACAACTCACTGTGTGCATGTGATGTGTTGCGCACGCCGCTACGCCACTCAGTATGTGCATGTGCCTGTGTACATCCACACGTGGGTCCCTGTGCAGGTCCAGTTGGCAGGAGAGGCAGCCGTCATCCCAGGCCTGGCCAACGGCGACAGCAGCGCAGCAGGCAGCGCCAGCAGCAGCAAACGCAGCAGTGCAGCAGGGGCAGCAGGGGCAGCAGCCAGCGGCAGCTCCGCCAGCTCGCAAGCAGCACCAGCAGAGGCAGCTGCAGCAGCAGCAGCGGCAGCAGCAGCGCCCAAACCCAAAAAGGTGGTTGCTGACTCTGGGGAGTGGAATGAGGAGCAGGAGCTTGCACTTGTACAGGCGCTGAAGCAGTACGGCAAGGAGTTGACAGACCGCTGGGAGCGTATCGCTGCTGTAGTGCCTGACAAGAGCAAAGCAGCGTGCTTCAAGCGCTTCAAGGAGTTGAAAGAGGTCTTCAAAGCCAAGAAGGCCACAGCAGAGTAGGGCTATATGTTGCGTGTTGTTGGCCGGCGTGGGGCTATTTGGTTGGGAATGAGGGACAATCGCCAACCTGACCCTTGGCCATCGCCAGTTGTGCGTTGAAGCTGTGCCAGCCTGATGCCAGCAGTACCCAAGAGGTTGGGCTCCATGTACTTACACTGTATACATTGGTGCTGTTTGTTTGTATGGCGTTGACTGACATTCATTGACTGCATTGACCAAGATGTGCCATGTTCTTGTCTCCCTGACCAAGCACATCCCTTGCTGATGCATTGGCTTGGCTGCCGCCTGCTTTTCTGAGCCCCTCAAAGTCACTCTCAGGCAGGGGGGCTTGTCACCAAGGCGGTGTCTGTTCTTGCTGCCGCCATCTCATGACAACACGGCACACAGGGATGTGTACACTGGCGTTGTGTGGCGCTGCAAGTGTGCTCGTGTGTTGCTTTTTGCCAGCTGCTGCTCCCTGGGCAGTCAGAGCATGCTCTTGTAATGCCTGATCCCCATGTCAACCCTCCAGTCAGGTTGTCACCACACAGGGGGTCCAGGGAAGATGGCCACCTGATTCGTGGCTGAGCGCCGCACTTGTTGTGGCCAGCCGTGCATGGCTTTCAGGGCTGAAATTAGTGTAGGCATGTTGTACAGGCCACCCCAGGCAGTACACACTGACATAAACGGTTGATGCGATGACGAAAGCATGACTTAATGAATGCACGTTGAATCCAGATGATTGCGAAGGTCCAAGGCACATGCAAGCGACCCTATTGATGGGTTCTAGGCTGATTGCAGGCTTGATCTCACATTGATCGCTTCACTTCCGGTCGTAGGGCTGGCTGTCCGTCGTGTCAGGTTGTGAGGGCTGGAAATGACGCTCGCAAAGACTATGTATGGCGTGGATGGCACACATGACCCAGCTTCGCCCAGCTAGCAGGACGCCACCAACAACAGCACCCCCACCTGCTGCACCTGTCAGCTTGTGCTGCATGCTGTCATGTTGCCAGGACGCTCTTCGCAAGCGCGCAGCAGCCGCAGCAACTGGTTAACAGTGCTGACAGCTACGATACTATCGCTACTGGCGCTGTGTGTGGCCATGCCATTCATCATGTGGCATTACAGCAGCTTGCCCCAGTCTCCTGCTGCAACTGCGGGACCGGCCCTCACCCCACTACAGCAGCTGCGGCAGCAGAGAAGCTCACAGCAAGGGCAAGATCCTGCCTCATCAGGTCCAGACAGCCCAGGGGGTGCCATGACAGCTCAGCAGCCTCAACATACTGCCAGTGCTGCTGTGTTGGCAACAGCAGATCAGGTGTCAGCAGCACAGAAGTACCGTCACAGCGTACAAAACCCAATAAAGCGACAAGCAGTTCCGGCCTCCAGATACATTATCGAACCTGAACCCTATGACATGAGGCAGCAGCACAAGCAGGTGGGTAGAGAGCCTCGTTGCTGCAGGGCCCTTCTACAGCGTTCTTGGCGGGTGCTCAGGCGTTTTCCACGCAATGTATTGGTTGCCTGGAGGTGTTCCAAACCAGATTATGTCACCAGGAGTTGTCACAGCTGCGTCGAAGTCATGTCGCAACTGTGCCTCGGTCACCGGGAGTCCCTGCCTTGCTGTGCACCGGTGTTGGTGCATTGCAGCAGTCACACCTCATACGCTTGCCAGCGCCCTCTCCCGTCTCCCTGTGCTGCCTCACTTGCGCTACAGGTGAAGGCCTTCCTGGGCACAGCTGCCTTTGTCAGCCAGCAAGCTGCACGAAAGGCACATGGAGGCAGGGGCATCATCATAAACGCAGGGGGACCACATCTTCTCAGCAGCGCCATCGTCACAATAAAGGTGAAGCATCCCCTTGTGCATCCGCAAGCTTCATGGGTGCCCGCCTGCCTGTGTATGTCGCAGAACCGCTTGCAGGGCAGTTTGTTGCTGTCTGCGTCTCAGCTTGTGCTAAAGCACCAGTATGCAGTACATGGAGCCATCGACACTCCGCAGCGTGGGATTATGTGCTCCACAGATTGCTCAAAAGCTGGGTGCTGTGTTGCAATATTATGGGGTTGCCTGCAGGTCCTGCGTGAAGTCCACAACTGCAGCCTGCCCATTGAGCTGGTGTGGCACAGCCCATCAGAGATGGACCCGACCACCCTGTCAGTCCTGCAGGCCCAGTGGGGCCCCATCAGGGGGGTGGACCTGTCTCTAAAGCCCTGGCCTGACCACCACAGGTGGCCTGCCGCCCTGGACGCTGCAGGTGGCCGTCTCGCAAACTTGCCTTGAAAGCCACAGACTGTAACCTGCTCTCAACAACTCATGTTAGCAACAAGTGCACAACAAGCGCAAAGAACACGGCACCTGACGTCAAGCACCGCGTCTCTAGTGCATTCTTCTGCCCTGCAGGCCATGGCAACCATCACTACCAACAAAGCACACAGCACAATGCCAGAAATTGAGCTTTTGATGTATACCTACTGACCTGCAGGTGAACCCACCGCACCCACTGCTCCCAATGGAAGTCCTGACGATCAACTGGACAAGCTCCCTGCAGAGTGAGTGGCCCAGGGGTGCTGTCTTGTATATGTGGAGCAAGGGGGTGTTTTATCGGAACGGCTGGGCCCTTGTTGCCTGGCCCAAGGGTGCGGTGGCTCAGCCCATGTGTCGCACTCGCCCGTGGTTCCGTTATTTGCGAAGCTTCGCCACCGGGCTGTAGCAGTGTGTTTGTCAATAGCTGAGAAACCAGTGTGCATGTTGAGGAGCTTGGCTCATTGGCCTAAAACAGCAGTGCCCACTGACATACGGAACATGTTCGTTCCCGCAGGCGGGCGAGCGCCAAGCTGCGGGGCTTTCTTTTCAAGGTGTGGAGCTTGGCTGCATCATCGTTTGCGTCAGCCCTGCTGCTGGACGCAGACAACCTGCCCCTGATGAACCCGGAAGGTGAGGCGTCGCAGCCAGCATGTCTGGAAGTGAGGCGAGGCGTTCAAGCGCCAATGTGTTGTTGGGACATTGCCAGCTGGCGTCGGAGCGGCAAGCCTGGGACTGTGCACACACAGGGCTTGACAGACAGACAGCAGCAGCACGTACATATGTGGCAGCAGTCAACCACATCCAAAGCGATCCTGACTCCTGTTGATCCAGTCTGAGCAATGCTGTGGGTGGTTTTCTGCTGCGTTCAGGGCTGTTTCATGATGCTGGCTTCAAGATGTATGGCGGCCTCTTCTGGCCTGACTTTTGGCCCCCTGGCACCAGTGAAGAGGCACAAGAGTTGGTGTATGACATGGTTGGCCTAGACGCACATCAAGCAGCGGTGAGTGCATGTCCGACATTGCAAGCTGCAGAGTGCAACTGACTTTTAAGGCTCACGTGATATGGGAGCTGGTCGCTGCATTTTACACAGGTGTGCGTGTTTCACGTCGTCATGGTGCATCAACGTGGGTCATGTTTGATTCGAGATGTGTTGAGACCGGCCGACCGACCGACGCTGGGCCGGTCGGCCGGGGTCGTATGCTGCTTGCGTCGCCGAACGGCTGAATCTTTCTCGATGCACGTACTGACTCGCAGGACGTCCTCGCAGCTGGCAAAGGCCCTGGCATGTCTTGCCGAGCAACCGAGTCCGGCCAAGTACTGATCGACCTCGTTCGTCACGGAGACGTGGCGGAGTGGGCCGTGTGGATCAACAGCTTCGGGGACTCGGTGTATCGAGCCGTATGGGGTGACAAAGACACCTATGCGCTGGCGTTTGCAGTAGCCGGCAAAGCGCACAAGTTCAACCAAGGGCAGGTGCGACGATGTGTCTGAGTATTCACCAAACGGGTGCACGGACAACTTGTCTTGCTCAGCGGCTAGGTGTGGTTTATCTTGGCAAGCATATGCCTCAGGGTTTGTCTTATGAACATTTTTAGCGCAGTGTCTGTCAGGTTGCCGTTGGTGAGCACACCTGCTGCTGCTGCTGCCGCTGCGCCGTTGCTACAGGTGCCTCCGTCCGGCGCCTTTTCTTGGCGGCCACAAAGCGTGCTGGTCAAGGAGACAGGAGCCAAGATGGATGGGTGGCAACTTGCTGGCATGGTCCAATTTGATGCCTTGGGCCGGCCTGCATTCCTTCACAGGTGAGGAGTGGCATTCACCTGAAAGGGCTGGGCGCAATTGTGCTGGCAGCAGAGACTTCTGCCACCACCCTGGGTTGGCACACCCTGCTGGTCCAGCTGACTCATCCAACATACATACTAGTACCCTACAGGCTGTCTTGAGAGCTCCATGCCAGTGCATGCATCCACCAGCAGCTTGCAGCACTGCCAACATGTGGCCTTGAAGATCAACAACGCCTGCCTGGCTGCTGCTGTGCCCTGTGCCTGCAGGACCATGAACAAGCTCAGCATTGACGGGCAGGCATGGCCTATCGGGCTGCTGACAGCACCGCTATCGCAAAGGTGCGTGAGATAAATGTGGCACTCTGCAGCCTATCTGGGAGGATGGGGCAAGAAAACGCCTCAGATGTGTGGCCACGTGTTGGCATGCAACACAATAGCCTGCTATGCTCAGCAGGGGACTGAGGCCATGCCATAGCCATCTTGCCTCAAAGACTCCAACACAACAGTCGGCAGGCATCACAAAACCTATGGACTCCATGGTGCTGTGTCTTGTGTGTGCAGCTGGATCCAGTACTACCTGTCCCTTGACTCCCTGGGCCCCACAGTGGGTGTGCCTGTCACATATGCAGCCCCCGACACGGCCGTCACAGCCCTCAGTGTGGACCTACCAGCCAGGGTGGCCCAAGGCAGCACTGCCTTGTTGCAGAGTGACCACCATGCAGCCGCAAACAGGCACAGCATGAAGGTGAGGGGCACTGATCAGAGCCAGTGCTTTGCACTTGGGCGTTCCACGCACACAGGCTGTACAGGCTTCGCCTGAAAACTCAATCATAGTGTGGAGTGTCCATGCCTGTACAGCTGCACATGTGCCATGCAAGCAGGATAAAACGGTGCAGGTGCTCACAAGCAGGAACCTTGATATTGGGCAGTCAATGGACGTGACTGAAGCGGCCGCCGTCCAGCTGACAAGCTTACCAAGCTAGCAGTCCTGTTCACGCCCTGCTGTACAGGTGTGCCCAACGGCAGCCTTCAGCACATACTGGAAGCTACGGCAGCATGCAGTGCCTGTCGGCCCCATCTCATCACTTGACACAGCCTGCAGCTCCCACCTCAGCACCCTCCTGGGTACCTTGGCAACCCAGTACAGCCAGGCAGGGTTGACCTCACAGCCCGAGGTCATGGCTTTGGGGTTCAGCACTCACACTGGGGTTCAGCCAGGCCCGGGTTTAGGCCACAGCCACAACCACCTCAGCATCGCAGATGCCACCCCTGTGCTGGCATGGACTGTGTCTGCAGACGCAGCAACAGCGGCAGCGTCAGATGTGGCACGAACCATACAAGCGAGCTATGAGGCTCTGGAGTGGCTCAGGCAGCACAGGAGCACGTTCCCTCTGATGGCGAGCAGTGGTGGCAGTGGGGCTTGAGGCAGTGATGAGCCAGCGCGCAGCACCCCTATGGTCAGTCAGACTCAGGGTCCTGCAGGCCTCTGGGGCAGCGGGACTTACCGGGCACTTGCAGTCTTTGGACGTTTGGCTTGTCACCTCTCAAGGTAGAAGCTGCAGCTGCTACTGCTGGGCTGGTCAACAGCCGCTCCAGCGGATGCCGGCAGGTAGTCAGCAGCACATGCAACGCACATGTGTTCACTGACAGATGCGGGGCTTCAGCACACACCACAGAGAGGGCAACAGGAGTCACAGCCAGGCTACCACCCACCAGCAGCCTGTCGATAGCTGAAGTACTCCTGCAGAGACATTGAAACTTCCCTGGTGAGACACAATTGGGGCCAAAGCTAGGGCAGTTCTGGGGTTTAATGCATGCAAAGAGACAGGGTGTTATGCCGCAACACACGGTCAGGTCAGCACAGTAGGCTGTTGGTGTATGGTATTGGGCCGACCTAATCAGTCATACGACCATGCATGCACCGTACATGTCGTACTGGAACAACTTGGAACTGGCGTGGTGAGACATGCAGCTAGGGATGAGATGGGAGGCGAGATTGAGCACGGAACTGAAGGCAGCTTGTGAAGTACAATCCTGCCAGCATGTAGCACAAACAGGATGTGTGAAGACTGTGCTGAGGGTGTCTGTGATGCGTCATGCAGGCACACAAATACCTTGGCTGGCCATGGCAAGGCCGCCTGGCAGGAGAAGCAGCAGTAGCAGCAGCATGTGATCAGACAGTTGGGCAGCCCCAACAACAGCAGCAGCAGCAGCAGTTGTACCCAGGCACAGGAACAATTGTGATGCATTGTTGTCCCAATAAGCTACTTGTGTTGTGCTGCTGTGAGAGCGTGCTGCTGTGAGAGCGTGTAAAAGAAGGAGTGTGGGGGCCGTGTGCTGTGGGCAGGCAATACCCAAAGCTGTGGCGGCGTATCTCTGTTCTCACAATCTGCAGTTGCGTATGGTGCATCACGTGCCCTGTTCAGCTGTGTCTTGTTTGGGTTGCCGATGTTTGGAGTTTGCCTGACTTAGTGCAGAGTCTTTGAGCCAGTGAGCTCCCTTTTTTGTTGCCAAGCTCCTGTTCTCTGGCAGCTGCATGTACATTCAGTTGCTGTCTGTTTGACCACCGTGTTTGACCACGGTATGCACCTCCGGTAGGGTGAATGGCACTTGCCGCTGACCCTGCAGCAGGCATGAGTGGTGTAAAGCAGCCACAATCTCAACAAGTGTTGAGCCGGGAATGGAGGCCGCATGCCTGTTGCTGCAGCTATAATGGGAGGCTGTGCATGTCTCTCCTGGACCCCTATGGTGCAAAGCGTCGTTTTGCTGCCAGCATCGTTTTGCTGGCGGTCAAGGCAGTGCACCAAGCCAAACCTTTGTGCGGCATGAATGGCCCTTGTACAGCACCCATCAATTGCATGTTGGACAGCATGTCAGCAACAGTCTGTGGCACTCAGCTGGCTTCAGTTGCCACAACATGTGCACTGGTCGCACCAAAGATTGCAAGGGTGTTGAACATGGTATGCATCTGCCCTGGTAACCAGGACAACGTTCTCTGTCGCTGTGTGGGTCTGCCCCTCAACTTGGTCGCCTTCATTGGATTGCAATGTCAGCACAATTCCTGCACACATCAGCACAGATAAAGCAGCATCATGATGTCGGCAACAGGATCCGGCTGTGAGCTTCATGTTGGATTGGCTGTTTGCGGTACGCTTCAATCTTGTCAGTGGCTTGTTGTGGGTTTTGGTCTTTCACCCAGCTAATCACCCAGTAACAGGTCATCACTCATGACTGCTCGACTCAGGCTACTCCAACGCAATGCAATGCACCAGCACCATGCTCACCAGAACTCCTCAGGGTATGCTGACCACTCTGTCCCACAGTAGTCCATGCTGGCTGCATACGTGCCCTTGAACTTCGGGTTGTTGCGGCAGTTGGGAAAGAACTTGTCCGTCTTGAGGCAAGGCGGGTGGCACTTGTGCCCAGACATGTAGTACCACTGTAGGATGCAGCGGTCACACGTGTAACCCGCCGGCAGCTTGTACTGTAGCTTGTACACAGGGTAGCCATCGTACTGCATAGCACAACGTCACGCATGAGCAGTTGTCAGCATGTGCGCACGCCGGGCCTCATATGCTGCAGGATACCAAAACGCAGCATGACCTGCGGATTGAGGCCTGCAGTGGCTGCCTCTGACAGTGCAAGTGCCAGTCATGGGTTCAGAGCTGACCTCACTCAGAACTAGAACACTAGCAGTACTCAGCTGTGGATCCAATACGTTCGTCCTTCGCAGGAGACACGATCTGTTGACTACGCCCACTGCATGACGAGTCCTGTTTGCATGCTTTCCAGATGTGCGGTGCGTCCTGGTATGGTCTGTGGTGCATCTGGAGCGTGCATGTGCCTTCTGAGAGGGGTCTGATCTGCATCAGAGACAGATGCATTGCTTGATCCATTCATAGCATCTTCCATCGCTACTGGAAGCCCTGCACAGCCTCACCCGATTGCAGCCCTTGAACCACTTGCAGTCTATATGGGGCTGAGGATACCTGCAACAGCAGCAGCAGCAGCAGAGCCGGCGGCCAGGTTTGGTATGCCACCCCTCAGTTGAGGCCTGTACGGTACTGCCAGGTGACTGCTGACCTCTGCCTCTATCGCAAAAGGCCACACATCCATCCAAAAAGTTTCGCTGCAGTGACTGCATTTTTGCCATGCCACTGGGCCATGTGTGTTCAGGCATGTGACATTCTGTGCCGAGGCTTCACCAAAGGCACAGTCCACAGCCTCACCAGCTGAAGGAGCTGTCGGTCTCCACAGGCTTCAGGTTTGCAATACCCAGTGCACCCCCGTTGAAGCGGGAGCCCTCGGCTATGGCTGGCAGGTCCCACGCTTCCCCTTGGCCATCAGCTCTGCAAGTCAGACACGTCAAAACCACACACAGGCACGTGTCTAAGCCCATAGACATCATACAGCCGCTGCAGTTCACTGGGTATGGACGCACACTGGCCAGTGCCGTTCAGGGCGCTGCTTCAGATGTGCAGTGCCGCAGGTGCTGCCAGCAGGCTGCACAGTGTGCCCTACAGTCACAATGCTGCGCTGCTGCGTGCCGCGCCTTGCTGTGTGCTGTGTGCATGTGCCAAACAACACAACTGTGCAACCAACCCTAGCCATCATCAATGTCGGTGCACACGCACCTCTGCAGCTTTGTGCACTGGCTTTGCGATGTTGCTGAGATGGGGCACAGCCGGAACTCGATGCGCCCATAGTGGTTGGTGCTGATGACGAAGTGAATGTCAATGGTTTGCCCTGGCTTGTAGTTGGCTATAGGGCAGAAAGGCAGGCCAGTTGAGGGTTGCCTCAGCAGTCAGCATATGTGATGCATTGTGATACAACCACTTATGCATGGTGTGCAAAAAACGCCACTCAAACCTATCTTTGCCAGTTGGCGGGCAGGTCCTGGCAGTTTCCGAGCAGTCATACACCTGAAGTCAGGCAATGGGCATCAAGTGGCAATATTGTCAAAAAACAGCCTCAGAAGCATCATACGCCCCCTCCCAAACAGCTTCCTTTGCAAAGCAATCCCTACTGCTTCTGGAGTGTGCTCACCCTGCACAGGACCAGGCTTCATGAAAGGCTGAGGCCCGCCTGCAGGGTCCCCACACAGCCCATGCTTGCCATTGGGCCACTTGACCCCACCATTCTGGCCCACAACCTTGTAGCCACCCCTGAGACAGCATGACAGCAGATACAACACGCATGCACCCTGATCAGTGAGGCTGCTCCCGAAGCATGCCTGTGGGTGTTTTAGTGACTGTGCTGCAAGCTTGTACTTGCCAACAGCGTGCTGCTGGTGCAAGCCTGTAAAGATCTCTCAAAGGCGCCGCATAGTAGTGTCGTATGGGTTTGCTGGCATGCACCTCTGCTAACTTAGCTGCAGCAGATACCACTTACGCACTGAGGCCATCTGCCCAGTCATGCTTGTCGTTCAGGTATGTGAGCCAGTTGCGAGCTGCAAGCATCAGGGCCGTGAAGCAAAGACAAACGTCAGTTTTGAGTGAAGCGAGCTGATGTGAGACGCTGCTTGCTGTGGAAGTTAGCAAGTGCAGGCAAGTGCCACCTGTCTGACAGCACTGCTGAGCAGCTGTATACTGTTTGAGCGCCTACCTGGCGGAATGGTCAGGATGCCATGACAGTGAACTCTATACGTAATAGACAGCAATAGTAACAAGATCAACGTAGCTTTTATCATCGCCAGTTCGGAGCTGTAGTCAAACCGGGTGGGAGTTGCAGTCACTTCGCCAAGCGAACGCAGTGGGAGCACGTTTTCGCGTCCAACGCAATCTTAGCAACTCAACTTAGACCAGAAAGCGTGCTGGATGCGGCTCGATGTGCTGCCATATGAAGAAGTACTCGGTGTTGACGGGTGACTGCGTTTGCAAGCTGCCCTAGCTGGTGAAGCTGAACAAACTTTCGTCCACACTTTCGCAGAGCGATATACGTCGATGAGTGCGACGTTCCTTTTGACACAGGGCTGCCAGGACTTCAGAGCAGTAACTGTTACGACCTGATGTCAGACAGGAGCAGTGCTGGTGGGAAGGTGCGGGCCCTTCAGGTGTGACCAGCAGCAGCTCAAGAAAGTGGCAGCATCTGTTCACATGACCACTGCAAGGTAGGGCAGCACACACATCCACACCACCACACTTGCAGGTTTTGCGGTTGGGTTGCCCACTGCTTGGACAATTGCTGATAACGGCTGCCAAAGTTCAGCATACTTGCAGCTGTGCTGGCATCAAATATACATCCCTGACTTCTACAAGGGACTGCAATGTCCAAACACCCAACTTGCAGGGGCTGCTGCTGTTGCATTGTCAACAATTGGCCCTTGTCTGCTGGTTTGCTGGGGCTTTGCTAGACCCGTCTCTGTTGCTGCTTCTGTTGCTGCCGCCGCCGCCGCTGCTGCAGCTGCTGACTGCTACCCTGAGGCCAATGTCTGCTACTGATTGGGTGCCTCCTGCCGCTCCGGTGCCTGCCACCTCTTGGGTGGTGCCTGCTGCTGGTGGGTCTGGTGCCTGCTACGAGCTGGGTGGTGCCTGCTGCTGCATGGGCCCCTCAGGCTGGGCCCACCGCTCCTGCTGCTGCTGCCGCTGCGCCTGCATCGTCTTCCACATAGTGGCGACCAGGGGGCCGATCTTCGGGTGGTCCAGCCACCTGGCAATGACCTCGTTACTGGGGTTGTCACTGATCTCCTTGATGCACTGCAGGGACGACACAACACAGGGCGGCATGCCACACGATGCTTCAGATCTTCAGAAACCCCTTGCCTGAAGCGCACATCCGGCTAGGACCTCCCAATGCCAGCGTCACCATGGGACACACACCACCAACTGGTCCCACCGGGATGCGGTAGCGGTATCAATCCATGCCTAGATAGCTCCCTCCTCCACACAGGGCCCCTCCTAGATAGTCCCCTCCTTCTTCCTCCCTCATCTCTAGTCAAAAAGGAAACCCGCGAAGCATCAAGGAAGCCAGGTGCATCAAGAGGGTCACCACATACCTTGTAAAATTCTGGGTCCTTCTGTGCCTGCATGACCATCTGTGGGTCAGCCATGCGTTGCAGGATGGACATGTCGATGCTGCCCAGCACACTGCTCTGCCAGCTCTGCCTGAACGCCTGGTGTACACAAAACACAGCAGGCACAGCACACACAATGGATTCAGCCAAAAGAGGAACATCGCTATGCATAGCATGCACAATGACAATGTGCACCTTGAATGAGTGTACCAAGAGGCCCTGTACGTGAGCTGGAGGCTGCATCCACTCAATGCGCATACATGGGGCAGACACATGTAATGTGTCCACGTGGTGTAAATGCATCCCTTGGGTGCTGTGATCTGACACATGGTAGGGGTCGGTTCTGCAACTGCACCGAGTACTGCAACATGCTCGTTTGTGTGTGCGTAACTCGACAGGGGCGCACCGTGAGGAAGGCTTGGTGCTTGATTGGGTCGCTGCTGACCCTCCTCTCCTCCTCCACCCAGTGCCTGTACTGCATCAGGCTCTGCTTCAGCCTGCCAGCAGCGCACACCAACACAGGTAACACACGTGATGCGTCTGTACTTGAGACCAGGGTGGATGTGAGCCAGGTGTCTGCTGGGCTGGGGTACTGCGCTGCATGTGGATTCATGACAGTGTGAGTTCGTGTCAGAGACAATACCTAGGGGCCGCCAACCACACGGAACGTCCGTAGTACGTGACTTGTGCTGCAAGACTGGTACTTAATCATACAGCTGACTGTGTTGCAAGTGTCACCTGCTGCAGGTTCAAGAGACCCCTGTGAAGTGAACCCCTGTAAACCCTGCGTGGCCAAGGTGAGTAATATTACTCACCCCTCAAACATAACCTGGTAGGAGAAGCCTCCCTCCAGCATCTGTGCTGAGGTGTAGCGCAGGTACTCCTTGGCCGCGGGGTCATCACACAGCTCCAGCCGCTTCATGAACAGCTGTGCCACGCAGCAGCAGCAGCAGCAGCAGCAGCAGCAGCAGCAGCAGGACGCTGTGTCAGCACACATGTGTGTCACCCCGACCTTGCAGCCCTGGCTTCACTTTTGCATCATCATCCCTGACACGGAGCGACTGCAACGGGCGGAGGTGGGCAGCCGACCCATGACTGGAGCCGCACGCACCCAACAGACTCTGGCCCTGCATGCATGGCAGGGACTCAAACATGATGCACAGCTGCCAAAGGTAACCTGTATGATAGAGCTCAGTGCTAGCTGGACGACATGCAGACGGCGACATGCAGAGAGCATACTGCTTGACGCGTTTGGTCCGCGTTTGGTCTGCAGCGCCTCCAGGCAGCCACCCCTATCCAAGTACTGCTGAGGGGCGCGACACAACATGCGCAAGCAAATACACACATACCTGGTACCGCTCTGTGTTTTCCTCCATCTGAGGGGTAGCAGCACATGCAGAGCAGCGCATGCAGAGAGCCATCAGAGAGAGCACACACTGCTGTGCCACAGGTAAAGTGTACTGCCTCTATCAAGCCACTATCTATGTGCATGCCTTCACTGCGTCATGCAGTGGCTACCAGCAGCAGCTGTTGCAAATTACCGCTGCTGAGGTGTCCTTGTGGGTGCGATAGCATCACTACACCAGAGCAGCTCCACAATAATCGGCCAGAGCAGCTCCAAATTCAACTCACCTTGTCGAGGAACATCTCCTTGCCTGACAGATCAAAGTCGGGGAACCTAGAGGCCATCATGGACAGCTGGCGCAGCTGCCCCATGATGTCATCAAACTCCCTGACAACGAGCTCGCTCTGGAACACCTTTGGTGTGATACACACGACACATGACAGCCTCGAAGGTGTGAGCCAGTCAGTCCCACACCAAATGGCCAGCAGCGCAAGCAGTGCTGTTGCTGTTGCTGTTGCTGGTGGTGGTGGTGATGGTGCTGCTGGTGGGGGTGGGGGTGCTGCTGCTGCTGCTGGTGGTGGTGCTGGTGGTGCATGCATGCATGTGCATATGCAACAGGCCACCACGGCCAGGCTGTTCACAACCAAGCACGCATGCACATCAACTGCTCTCAGCGGCAAGCTTCTGACACCATTGCGACAGCACGGCCATCACATGCGCCCATGCATGCACACAAGCTATGCAGGTGCAAGGTGACACGGCTCATGTGGCTCCAGACACTAAATCTACCCGAGTGCAGCAACTGCAACAGGATCCCTACCTTGCTTCGGAACAGGTTGTCGTATGCCTCCCCGTAGTCAGTAGCAGCTGCTACTATGCGCCAGCACCGCTGAGACTGCTTGCTGCTGGGCCAACCCATTAGCTGTAACCCTTCAGGAGTTATGACCCTGGCCCTAGAAAAGTGCAGAGGAAGACAAGACCCACGTCCGCTCGTACTCGCAACTCCAGCGCATCTAGAATTCTGTTTGGAAGAGCTGAAGGGCCTGAACTGGGCAGAAGCCCTCAAACCTGCGTTCATGCTAACTTGATCTACTACAGTAACTGCACCACTGACAGCACAGCAGGAACTGTTCACAACTGCTACGTTTCGCACACACAGCGAATGGATGCTGGAGTCAATTGGCGCGTCCCTTACCCGCTCCTCGCAAGGCCACAGAGAGGACTGCACTTAGTCAAGAGTGACCAGCCAGTTGAGTGACCGTCCAAAGGTCTGGATGTGGCGCTCCTGTGGCGCCTGTTGTGCGCATTGGTGTCTCAGGTGATAAAGCTTGTTAAAGACGAGCCTATCTGGCTGCACGCGTTCTTTCATCATAGCTTCTGCAAGCCCTTTCAATCCTGCAGTTGCTTCCAGCAAGGCTCAGCATCGTACCCTCGTTGACGTATATCATTACTTTCGCGACAACTAAGCTTGCAAGCCATTATCGTCCCTGCTTACTGTCATCAGGTCCAACGTCTATACACAGCAGCTTCTGCCAACTAGGCAACAGCTGCTGGGTGTAGTACCATGTACACAGCATATCCGCCAAATGGCAGCGTAACAGCGGTTGATCCAAGTGCTTTGCCAAGTGCTACTGGCCCCCAGAGCTCTGGATACCGTCCACAGTCGTACCAGCATGCACAACAGCCATCACAACAGCCATACCCCAACATGCAGCCACTGGCAGCTGATCCACCGGGCCAGCAGCAGCCTTCCGCACCAAATCTTCCACCAGCATACGCGTCTGCGGGAGCACCCTGCAGCCAACCCTACCCAGCACCGTACCCACAACAGCAGCAAGCACAACACGCTGAGGCTGGGCAGCAAGCATACCAACAGCAGCAGCAGCCCTACCACCAGCAGCAGTCGAGTCACTACCCACAGCTGTCAGACAGCATGCAAAAGATGCACTTGAGCACCTCCACTGGCGATGCAGCATCTGGCAGTTCATACAGCCCTGCGTACCCGCAGCAACCGTACCAGCAAATGCAGCAGCAACTATACCCCCAGCAGCAGCAGCACCAGCAGCAGCAGCAGCAGGTTGGTATGCCGAGTGCACAAGGGCACGCCTACCACAGCACAAGCCTGCCGCATGCGCAGCAGCTGACACAGCAGCTGCCTGAGCAGAGACACCAGAGCTTCCCAGGGTACGACCCTCACAGCCAGCAGCAGCAGCAACCTTGCCAGCAGCCCTATCCACAGGCACAGCAACCATACGCACAGCAGCAGCAAGCTTACGCACAGCCACATCAGCAACAACAGCAGCAGGCTTACCCCTCACAGCAGCAGCAACAGCAGCCGTACCCATACCCACAGCCGCTGCCAGTCCAAACGCCCCACCTGGACCACTCCGGCAGCAGCAACAGCCAGCAGTACAGCAGCAGCCAGCACTACAACCAGCAGTACAGCAGCAGCCA
>QAXK01004144.1:0-12211 GCA_004335735.1 Chlorella sp. KRBP | reverse complement strand
AGTGCCTCAGTGCCTCAGTGCTCGGAGCAAGGGCACTTAGTCCGAGTGTACAAGCAGTCAAGTATGTGGTGACGCAACATTGAGGGGGAATCTTGTCACAGAGCTTTGTTGTGTTGCCACGTTGCAAGTACAAAGGCGCTCAAGCTTTCAGACCTGTCAGAGACATGTGCAGCTTTGAAGAACAGCAGCACTGGTGCAAGAGCTGTGATGGCAGACACCAACAGCACCGCACTGCCGCAGTCGTGACAAGCAGCAACATTGCAGTGCCCCAGACCTTGTCTGGCCCTGCAGGAACAACTCACGTGTGGCGGAGCTGGAGGATGCTTGCCAGCACTGCGTAGCACACAGTGTGTGCCACCAGCAGCACAAGCACGACACCCCACGTGCCTCTCCAGAAGCGCAGCAAGCTGGCGCGGGCTATGGGGGAGTCCAGCTGGCGCAGGATCCTGCGCAGCCGCTTGGCACGCCTGTACATGACACACGCAGGCAGGAGGTCAAAGTGCTGGCATGGCTGACCGGCTGGCAGCTGCAGTTGTTACACCATGCCCATAGCATGGGCTCTGCACACATGCTAGCTTGATTCAGTAAGCTGATCAACCAGTGGCACCTGCTGCTGGAGCAGAGCTCCAACACCGTCAGGTAGCTTCAACAACATACGCCCCACATGCCGTGAAACATGGTGGCTGCTGCAGAGATATTACGATGGAAGGTGCTGACACCCTGCAGATGGGTGTTGGGTGGCTGTGAATCTGCTACACGTCCTAAACGCACTGTAGGCAGGACTCACCTCCAGTCACAGGTGAGGTCGTCATCCCCGATATCGTCGCCAGCCTCACTGGCGCTGCCGATGTCCAGCTTGCTGCCTGCGTCGTCGCTGCCCACATCTGACGCGCCATCACCACCACCACCACCACCCGCCTCCATTGCTGCAAGTGCTCCCGGGGCCTCTGCAAAGCCAAAGGGCGCCCCTGGCCCCATCCCACGGCCCTCGGCCCTGCCATACGCCCCTCCATACCCAGATGCACCCCCGTCATCATAGTCGGGCTGCTCAGCGGTCTCCCTGCCCTCACTCATGTCCTGCTCCCCATCATAGCTGCCACCAGCAGGAGGCGCATACTCGCCACCACCCCTGGCACCACCCCTGCCCCTGCCTGAGCCCTCCCCGGGATTGTCATCCTGGTAGTACCCGCCTTGCTTCAGCATGCTGAGCCTGCCACCGACACCAGAAACCTTGGGGCTTCCCCCGAGCCTGCTGCCCGCGCCTGACACCTTGGGACTTCCACTCAGCCAGCCACCGGCCCCTGAGGGCCCCGGGCTGCGCAGGTCCTCCCACTTGGGCTCGCCGCGCCCAGCACGCAGCTGCATGGCAGGATCACTGTCGTAAGCACCTGCACCTGCAGCGTCCTCCTCATCGCTGTCAGGAGGTGCCCGTCCCCTCTGCAGGTACTTGCCGCTGCCTGGGGCGCTGTTCTTGAACCTGCCAGCGTGGGGACCCTCCCCATCGCCGTCTGGCTCATCGTCGTCCGCGCCTGCAAAGCGCAGCCCCCTGCCCTGCCCTGCTGCTGCCCTCTGGCTGCGTTGGCCTGCACCCCGGTCCGCATGCTCCGAGTCTGTGCTGCTCCTGCGCCCCTCAGACCCGCTGTCGTGCAGCCCAGCAGGCAAACGGGCGCTGCCAGGCTGCTGCTTGCCCTCCTGACTGCGCACCTTGACAGACGCAGCCCCTGCCCCTGCTGCAGCTGCCAGGGGCAGTGGTGGCTTGATGCCCAGGGTACCTGCAGCGCCGCAGAGCTGCAGCAGGGCTTGCAGGCTGCCGCTGGAGGCGTGCAGCGGCCTCAGCTGCACCAGCGTCCTGCTGGCCTGGCCCTCCTTGACCACAGCCTGCACAGCACAGGCGGTGAGTGGGACACAGCAGTGTTTACTAATGTTGAAGGACCTTCACCAAGTGGCAGCTAGCGACCTGGGGGTGTTGATTGCATCACTGGCAATGCCGAATCCTGCCAGAACTGAGGGTCTGTGCAACACAATGCAATGGGTGACGCTGCTGTCGCACCTGTAGCTGCAGCTGCAGCGGCAGCCCGTCAGCATGCACTGCCTCCACTTCCATTACAGGCCCCACAGCAGCCTCCTTGTCTGCGTGCTTCTTCTTCAGGGCAGACGCCTTGTGCTGGCCCTGGCCTGGGGGCCGCAGCAGGTCGGAGGACTCCTTGACATGACTCGGCAGGGTCAGCAACCTACGGGAGGCACACACAAACACACCCCAAGGTGGTACATGCCTTCACTCAGCGAGTACGCGCTGTCAACATGAGCCCAGACAGCTGGCTGCCAACACTAGCTTCGGCTCAGCTTTGAGGCATGTGCACTGGCTATCGCGCCAACGTGCAGAAGTCGAAGTGCCTGCAGGGGTTCCTTGATATCGCACTCACTTGCCAAGCTGCTTCCTGTTGAGCTCTGCTGCAGCCAGGCCCAGCATCTGCCCCACAGCAGGCTCCACCTTGGCCACCTTGAGGCGTGCATCCAGCTCCACTGTGCCCTGCAGGTGCTCCACACTCCACAGGTGGACCTGCACACACAGGTTTTATTCCATTGTTGGGCACAAGTGACTCCGAGGTGAGCAGCCATGTGGAACAGCACGGCGATGCCGATGTGCCTTGAAAGCATACCAGGGACCAACACCAAGACCTTGACTTGTGCAAGCCTTTCAGCATGCTTTTCAAGTCTGTGAAGATGGCGACACCTGGAATGGATCTTGTACATGCTGCGGCAGTGTGTCTCAAGGTCGTGTGTTCATACATGCGCACATGCAGTTCATCAAGCTCTTGCAAAGTTATGCAAGCTACGTAGCTTCAAGGACAGACACAGGCCGTAGTGCACACACGATTGCCTGAGTACTGCCATTCACAGACCTGCAGTTTCACGCCTTGGCTGCCAGCGTCGTCCAGGGTCCAGTCTGTCTCCATTACTTCCACCCGCATGACAGCTGGCCTGACCTTCACGCCCCCGCTCCCACCCAGTGCAGCAAGCAGCGTAGACAGGCCGGCTGCCTCCTGCTGCTGCTGCTGCTGCTGGTCAACAGCCTTGCCAATGCTGTCTGTGCTGAGCGGCACGGAGCGCACACTGACCCTGTAGCATGCCTCACGTCCTTCCTGCGCTGCTTGGGCCAACAGGGTCAGCAGCATGCAGTCGTCCACTGCAGCAGCACTCTGACCCACAGGCGCATCCTGCTGGTCTGGCCGCGGGCTCATCTCAAGCGCAAGCCTGCTGTACTGCTCGTTGACGGTACAGGCCCCGCTCAGGCTGTTGCTGCCTGCTGCGCTGCCCCTGGTGCCTGCCAGCTGCTGCCCTGCACGCTGCTGCTGCAGCACGCGGAACTCCTCAAAGAGGTTGATGAAGGCTGCAAGGGGCTGCCCAATGAGGTCGGCTGCTGGGTCAAAGCCAAAGAGTTTCTTGGGGCTCTGTGAGGCAGCCAGCACCACACCGCGCTGGTCCACTGTCAGGCACACGCGCTGGCTGTCCAAGTGCTCTTCAGCAGAGGCACGCTCAACCTGGACGCAGCAGAACAACCAGCCATGCAGCAATGACAGGGTGTGGATGGCACATGGGTCAGCACATGGATCACAACAGCCTACTTTGGTTGAAAGCAAAAGCACGTGTGCCCGTGACCTGCAGTTGGTCAACGACACGGTGGCTGCATCACAGTGTGATCCACTAGATCATCAGGCTGACCACCGGGAGAGGCCAATATGCAGCCCCACCAGCTGTCATAGCTGTCGATTTGCAGTTGCACCATACTGCTTGAGGCGCACCTTGATGATGTGCTGGCGCTGTGTGTGGTCAGTGGTGCTCTGCTCAACAGTCTTGATGTCCAGCCGCACGGGTATCTTGACTCCGTTCAGGCCAACCATAGGCACGATGCCTCCCGCCCTGCAGCTGCCAGCTGTGGGGAGCTTGCCCCCCATGTCCTGCGGTCAGGTGGGTAGAAGAAGGGTTGTTGTTACAGGGGTCATGGCAAGACAAGTGTGCACACTGCGCCAGCCTGATTACTGGGTCAGCCTGGAGCAGGTCACGACATGCACTTGCTGACGTCAACATGCCATCTGTGCTCAAACTGGTGCATGCGCCCTTGGTAGGTGCGTCGGATGCCCCCTGCCCCTGCTGCGAGCTGCCCACAGATTCTTGGCAGGAAACCTCCAGGTACAAGATGGTACAATGACTAGCAAAGCGACTCGCTCCATAGTATGGAAAATCTTCACCCGTGCTCCCAGAGCCCACTCACCGTCACCCAACGCTTGTGCAGCTGTGCTGCCGGCGAGGCAATCAAGGCAGCCATGTTGAGGGCGGTCAGTGAAGTGACTGTGGCACCCAGCATCTTGGCCAGCGTGTCGCTGGCATACAGGATGCGCAGCTTCTCGTCGACCACCAGCAGCCTCTGGGCCTCATTCATGGCACGCATTTGCAGCACCTGCAGACGCACATCTCACACGCCTTACATGAGCCGCAGTTTTTGTGCAGATTCGTATCTCAGAAGCAGCAAGAGTCGGGCACGGTTTTACTGCATCCACATGTAACATATGCCGGCAGCTGTATAGACTTTTTCAACTGCACAGCTTCCACAGTCAGCTCGGATGCTGGTCGGAGTGACAACATCATCGCTGCTGTATGACGTGCCCCAACCAGACCATGTCAGCAGTGCGGCGTGCCACACCACAGCAGTGTGCAGCGTACGCACCAGTACTGTCTCGGTCTCTGAGCCCCCAAAGGTTGCTGTGATCTCCACATCAATGCTCTGCAGGTACTTGTGCTGCAGCGCTGTCTGCATCTTGAACCTGCCTGCTGCTGCAGCCAGCCTTGAGGCTCCACATGCGTCCTTGACAAAGCTGCAAGCCGCCCCAGTCAAAACAGTCAACATGTGAATCAGCACCCTGCATACCATTACCATGCTACTTGGTTTTGAGACGGAAGTAGTTAGTGTCACACACAGTGCCCACAGCATGCAGGCTGCAAACCGGGTTTGGGTAAGCCATCATGCCACGCCATCAAGTCAGCTGTCAAGAAAAGGGCAGCTGATGCCTACGCACTTGACCAGAGTGTGAGGGTCCAGCCCCAAGGTGCCAATGGGCCGCCCAGTGAACTCCACGGGAGAGACGCCAAACCACTCCCCCAGCCTGCAAAGGACATCAACATGTTTGCACAGACAGTCCTTAGCCTGTGTACAGCACATTGCTCGGGTGACTCGCAAGCTGAGTACGCTGGCCACTGCAAGCTGCATGGCAGGTTTGGTTCCCAGGGATTGCAGCACGCTGCCACAGCCGACGATTGCGAACAAGGCACCTTCCAGCTTGTATGGTGCGTGAAACCTACTTGGCATCGCAGCACAGGATGAGGCCAGCTGGTGTGCACCACACGCGCACCACCTTGCTGTCCTCGTCCTCAGTGACCCTGTCGGCAAGAGCACAGCAGGTTGTTTGTTGGTCTTCTGTGATGCACCAACATGTGTCAGCATGCTCTGGTAAGCAGGGCATGGCTGCATCACCGGTTTTGGCCGTCTTGTGATGTCTGCAATGCTCAGGTTCTGTTGGCATGGCATGCGCAGGCTGATGTTCTAAGCATTCCACAGGGCTTCTTGTTTGTTGAGGGCAAGTGATGGGCCTTATTGCGATGGGTGCGGCACATTCAACAGCACGCTCAAGCCTCACCTCATGACCCCCATGAAGACTGACTCTTGGCCTGTGCCAGACAGGCGGGTGACCCTCAGGGACATGGGGAAGATGACCCTGTCCTGCAGGGCCGACAGGGAACAGGGCAGTTCTGACAGCAGCCCCATGCCATTGCATGATTTGAAGCGCAGGTTGCAAACACCCCAGTGCTGTCAACACAGCAAGCAGGAAGCCTGTCAAGGCATTGGAGGGAGCGACACCCGGCACTGACACACGTCCCGAGAACTGAATCCTGCAGCTGCTAGCAGAGGGACAATGTTGGCTGGTGGCCACTCAGAGGCACGCTGTATCTGCGTGAGTGACCATCATGGGTGGCCCACCTTTGTCAGTGCGACAACACTCCTGGATGTGTTGAGCACTTTGGACACCCCGGTGGTCAGGTAGTTGTTGATGTAGGTATCGTGGCGGGCACTGAAGGGCTGCGGCATGAGCACGCTCACATTCTTGCCTTCGAGCTCGCCGCGCCCATACCCAAACATGCGCACCGCTACCTGCACTCATCGCAGACAGCCCAGGTCGGGGATGCTCACGTCCCTTCCATATGTCTTGAGTGGCATGCAAGCATGGACGCACGTGCCACAACCCACACCTGTGCTTGGCAGCCACTAGCGCTACACAGGGTACTTGACGCCAACAATACTACCCACAACGGTGCCCACATGCAATGCCACCATGCGTGCCCGCATGTGACCGCATGCGGCCTGCTTGCCCTCACCTTGTTGGCCATCAGGATGCTGCCAGTGGCATCAATGATTATGACGCCATCAAGCTTCTCATCGATCTTGTTGGCGGATACATCAGCACCGTCAGCCTCATCACCTGCAGCACAGCACAAGATGACAAATATAGTTGGTATCTGCCAGCTGTTTCCCTGTAACAGCTAGCTTCTCGGGACCTGCGCAGGCCTATGCTGGCATCATGCACACTCATCATGCACATTGTGCCTGATGCCCATGTGGTTCTGGGCTTTTGAGCACCAGATCTGGCTGCTGTGCAAGAGCTGCCGGAGCTCATGGTCACCACTAAGGTAGTGCTGGCAGCCAGGGCAAGGTCGAGCACTCACTGGTCAGGTTGAGCATGTTGTCGCTGATGCCACGCTTGATGGCTTCTGCGTAGCTCCTGGAGGCCCTGGAGGGGTCGTGCAGCACCCACTCCTGGAACCTGCCCCACACCTTGAGCAGTTTCCCGTTCTGCATCAACAACAGCAGCACAGCAGGCACATATCAGTTGGTGTCCATGGCAGGAAAGACCACTGGCACAACATGCTTGGGAGTACTACTCCCTACCTAGAAGGTGTATTCACCGTTTGAACAGTGGTCATGCGGGAGCAGGCAGGAAGAGGTTTCGATGCTAGGGCTGTTCATCAATGCCCTAGCGTCTTCAACTGATCCCGCACCTTGCCTCAACTGATAGGTGTCAGCAAGGGCCAAGGAGGCTCCTACCTGTGGGTAGCGCTCCAGCACTCGCTTGTAGACGTAGATGGACGTCTGCTCAGCAGCCTCCATAGCCTTGAAGCCAGCCAACAGGTCACTCAGCTTGAGGCTGTCATGCAGGATGGAGTGCCAGAAGGCACGCTGCGCCAAGAGTGCCATCTTGTGAGCCTTGACACATGCCCTGCAACAGCCGGGGCAAGGAACACAACAAACGTCAATACACCACAAATACTGGGTGTTAGGGCAGCGCATGCGGCCTGCATATCTGGTTCTGAGTGGGCTGCTGCATCATTTGGCAAGTGCCCCTTCGTCGCTGGCCCCGGTCTTGCTTCCTTGCTATGTGGGATCCTTGGATCCAAGGCACCAGCTGGGAGACTGTGCGGGCCACGGCGGCACCCCTGCATACCTGTAGTTCCGCTGGAACTCCACATATGCCATCAGGTCTGCAGGTCAGCAGTGCATAGCAGGTGCTCGGTTGTTTGCATGAAGATGGCAAAGTGAGGGTGCCATAACACAGGCTCGCGGAGCTTTCGGAGTAAAGGCCAGCGGCTAGTCTGCAAGCAAGCACGCATGCATGCATGCATGCATGCATGCATGCATGCATGCAGGCAGGCAGGCAGGCAGGCACACCCACATACATGCATCATGCTGTACAGTCGTGTGCTGCTACGGCAGCCTGCAAACTCACCAAGCCCAGCGTCGCTGTCACTGCGGTTGCGTTTGAGCACGTCCTACAGCATCCAGACAACAGCAGGCATGAAGGTGTTGAGACTGCTCCTTGTTATGGACTTGCAAGCACTGTTTGAGAGGTATAGCTGGTGGCACCAGATATATTTGGTGCCACCAGCTATAGCTCACTGAGTAGCCAATGACTGGCGACTTGAGGACTACACATGCATGCTCTGCTGGGGTCAGTAAGTCTCAATGTCTGCTGACCTGTGCTGCAAAGATGTTGTAGCGATCAATGATGCCTGGCTCCCCCTTGCTGGCCAGCTGCAGCTGCTGCCGTGCTGCACGCGGCTCCTTCTTGACATGTATGATGTAGTTGGCATACACCATTAGGATGGTGGGGTCGTTGGGGAACCTTGCAAGGGCAGCCTGAATGATCAGGTTGCACAGGGCTGCAGCCTCCGGCAGCACTTGGTCTGTGACTGGGTCGAACTGCTGCACACAGCGGGCCAGGAAAGCTGCCTGGTCAGGGGAGCTAAACCTGAAAACAAGCAATACGAGACCACATGCCAGACACACTCAATATCATTTACTGTTGCCCAGCCTTGGCCTACGTGGTGGACTGACTGAGTCAGCGACTGCAATCGTGACTGCTGCATGGCTGCACACACGGGCTACATTGTGCCGCTGACAGAAGGGCCACAGGCCAGTGTGAGATCTTTCTGACACTCGTGGCAGCAGCCAAACTACCTGTAGATCTTCTTGAGCACAGCAGCTGACTCCACGTGCAGGCGGCCCTCGGCTGCCTCCTGCCTGGCTTGCTGGAACAGCTTGAGGGGCTTGTTTTTCAACGTCTGCACCAGCCAACTGATGCCCATGCCTGCAGGCAGCAGCAGCAGCAGCACCGCCACCTTACAAGGTAGCACACAGTGACCATGACTGTGCTTCAGCCAAGCCAAGGCATGAAGGATTGCCGAAGAAGGAGTACAAACAGCTTGCTGGCTCAAGAGTTTCCAGGCAGAGTTTGTAAAACATTGTCCGTGCTGCGAGCATGAAGTTATGTAGCAAGCAAGCCAGGGGCTGCCTCACCGATCAGCACAGCGGGGAAGATGCCATACAGCACAGCCCACGTCATCTGGGTTCTGTAAGCCAGCAGCGGCGAAGGCTCCTCCAGGCTCCATGGGTCAGCGGGCGAGTAGTACTGCATGACAAGCTGGATCCCTGTGGTGTAGACCAAGGCTGTCCACAGGCCTGTCCACAGATGGTTCATCCATGGAAGCAGGTAGGGGCTCTGCGGGCAAATTGGCCACACACAACGCAAGCAACAAGCTGCAGGTCAGGATGGGCAGCCGCATCTGCTGCAACCCGCCAGCATGCAGGGCTTGCTGATCTGAGTGGCAGTGCGACTAGGGAACTGCTGGGAACAAGCTGATGTTGCGTCTGAAGCTGCAACCCAGCTTCACTGATTAGCAACCGCCGATCATGCTTCAAGCATGTTCAGTGAACACCCCTTTAACGTGGCTTCTGTACAGGTTTGGACTGCCCGTCCATAGGGTACTCTGTGTGCTTGAAATGTCGTCCTGTTACTCACCGACCGGATCTGCAGGTATGCTGACAGGCAGGGGCAGATGAACATCAGGATGGCCTGCTGCTGGGGGAACTCGTCCAGGCAGGTCGACACACACACCATGATGACCTTCAGGGCAGTGGTCTTCAGGGCGGTCTCTGCCACTACTGAAGCTGTGAGGTTGTCAGACACCAGGTTGCCGCTGCACTCGGCCATGGCCTGTGCAGCGCGGCAGCAGGCCCCATGCACAAAAGCATGTGTCGCAAGCACAGGAGGCCATCAGCACTGACAGCCACAAGTCCAAGACAGCCGATGCATGTTGGGTGTTTGTCCTGCAGAGTCTTGTGCACGAGGATGCCACTGCAGTCCACTGCTGTAGCACGAATGCCTCGCGGCAGTCTGGGCTAAGACAAGTTGAAGAAGGTCCCAACCCTGACAACAAGCTACACTGCTGTTGCCCTGGCACTGTAGCTTGCGAGACATAGGACGTGTGTTGCAGCACACAACAGCAGCCTCGACTGCTGAGAGCCTGTTGCCAAAAGCACTGCATGGCCTGCCTGGTCTGCCGCTGCTGCTGCTGACACATCAGTGTATCTGGGTGCACTACTGCCAGATGACGGCACATGCGGCTGTCTGAGCAACCAAGCATCCACTTCCTCTGCTGCCCACATGCGTGTACGGACCTACTTACCAAGCAAGCAACAATGACAGTGGTCACGATGCCTGTGCCGACTGCAAATATCATGCTGGCCAGATGGGGCATCGAGATGCACTCTGTACAACAATGCACAACAGACATCGACAAGCAGGCGAGCAAACTGTTGAGCGGTACGGCATGCTGCTTTCTGCCAATGTGCCTGCGTTCTGCTGCCAGTGGCACGGTGGCTGCGGCTGTTCCTGCATGCTGTCACAGCAGGCAAGTGTGGGCGACCTCAATACTGCAGGGTGTGAGCCCACTCAAGACAAAGACGTATGTTGTGCCAAAGCGTGTTGACCATCTCAAAATAGTGCAACTTCCAAGTAACCGGACTCCGGGCTGAGTGCGCTGTTGGTTGTTCATGGTCTGTCTGTCTGTTCATGGCCTGTGTGTGGCACAACAGCAAAATTGCAGGCCTATGTCTGAACTACCTTGGTACGGTACTCACCCACAGTGTTCCAGTGCAGGTGCATGTTGTTATGGCCCCAGGAACAGGTGAACATGAACACAAGGTAGTCCAGCACAGCAACCCAGCAGATTGAGAACACCAGCAGTGCTCCTGACTGCAGCACCCAGATGATCCTGCAACAGTCCATGACCACAGACAAGACAAGTACATCAGGCATTTGGGGAGCAAAAGTCTTGCAGTGACTGCCAAAGAGGGCAATGCTAATGTAGCAAGCAATTGCCTACTGCTGGCGCTGTGCCTGCTGCCGAAGGTCTTGTCAATTCACTTGCGAGCTCACTGCTGGGCAGAACTGCAACTAGTGCAACACAAGACATGCCGCTCGAAATTGAGTCCGCACAGCAGCCAGTTCAGGTGCGACACCAACAGTGAGATTGCGAGCATGGCAAACATATATGTAATGTTGTACACTGTAGTTCAACTACAGTTGTGGTGACTTTGCATATGTGATGCATGAAGACAGGGCTTGCCTGGTGCAGCTGCACTAGCAGCATTTGCTGCTGCAGGCCAACGTGCTGCAGGCTGCCAGCCGCCCGGTGCCGTCTCACCCACCTTGCCAGCCACACATTGGCACTGTCATCCTTGCGCAAGACCACAGCAATGATGACTGTCAGCAGTGCTAGCGCCAGCACTGTGCCACAGATGACGTACGCCCCCAAAACGTACTTGTCATAGCCCTGCATGGCAACACACTCGGCAGCAGACCTCAGCATTTGTGCATGGGCAAGTGGATGCTCTCAAGGTACTCGTGTGCACTAGGCCAGCCAGATGGCACACTGACAGTAATGGTGCATGCGTGCACTTTGAGTCCCATCTAGGGTGCCGTTTTGCGGCTTCATCACATTCCACTCTCAACTGCCAGGGACCAGTCAGCAAGAAGCACGTGGGCTCGGACGATAGGTACTGAATACGCACCATATTCCAGATGAGAAAGCGGAACATCACCCAGTAAAAGGCCTTCCATATCCTGTAAGGCATGCAGAGTTCGGTCCATACCGTTGAGCGCATGCTGCAGTCAGCCAACCGCTGCAGCATACTTGTCCAGGTATATGGCATGATGCATGCACAAGCACAGGCATGCATACAGGTTGAACAACGAGTGTGTGCTGCACGAGTACCTACCACAACTTGGTGTTGATGACCCACAGGAAGCGGGTGTTGAACACCAGCCTGAAGATCTGCAGCAGCAGGTTCATGACACACACAACTTGCCGCCAGTAAGCCGTCAGGAACCACGACTGCTGCAGGTTGACCGTGCAGGTAACTTGCGGGTGTCTCGCCTGCTGATGCATGTTCAGGCCTTGCGCAACCTGCTGCTTGCCTGCAACAGCTGCCGGCATGCCGAAAGCTGTCCCTCACACTCTCAACATGATCTGTTGAAAACAAAGGGTCATATTTGCTAAGGTTCAGGGAGTCGAAGCTTGGCAACACACACCTGTAGGTACTCAAACACCACTCTGAAGGCAAGCATGCGGTAACCCTTGACCGCACGGTTCTTTGTAAGCAGCAAGAGGCATGCAAAGACCTGCAGAAACAGAGGTTGCTGCAGTCAGCGACAGTGTCTTGCAGCACCTACAAGGCTGCATAGGACGCTTGTCAGCCCAATAGATGACAGTGGACGTGTTAACTTACTGCATCCCACAGCCCCTTGTTCTGCTGCAGCAG
>QAXK01004141.1:0-14699 GCA_004335735.1 Chlorella sp. KRBP | reverse complement strand
TGCTGTGGCGTGCTGTGCCGTGCTGTGCCGTGCTGTGCCGTGCTGTGTCGTGTCATGGTGCGCCCTGCAGGAAGCGGCCTCTTGTGCTAGACCTTTGCTTGTCTGTACCAGCCGACACAGGCAGCATAACACTCACCGCGCAGTTCACAAAGGCGTTCCTGCGCATGCTGGAGCATCCCCCAGATGCCCACAGAGGCTTTGACGTCCCCCCTGCTGTCATCACAGTTGGTGACGTGCCTGGCCAACACACACGGCCTGGCTGCACCAACATGCCGCAGCAAGTTGACCTGGACGGCATTCCTGTCACGAGCAGCAGCAGTGGACGCTGTGGCGGCAGTGGCAGCAACAGTGGCAGCAACAGTGGCAGCAACAGTGGCAGCAGGCATCGTGGCGGCAGCAGCAGGTGGCATGTGGTGGTTGCCGAAGGTGTCCCGGGTGCCCAGGAGCTACGGGTCATCACCCCACTGATGGCCCAGCTGATGCAGCAGCAACCAGCACTGGTGAGTGAGCTCACTGGAGACTCATGGTACCGTTATCAGACAACTCATCTTGTCGGGAGTGCTGGTTACATCTGAGCATTGTCGCCACAGCAAGAGCACAGACTGGCACATGCTGCAACCCTCACTGAATGACAGCCAGGAAACTTTGCAGAGCTACTGCCCTGCCCATGCTTGCATGTGGTCGTTTCACAATAATCGCTCTCACAAGCCCTTGTTGGTTGGATATGGTATTGCGCAAAGCATACATGTTCACACAATCCTGCAACGTTGTGCTGTGCTGTGCTGTGCTGTGCTGTGCTGTGCTGTGCTGTGCTGTGCTGTGCCCTGACATTTCACAGGTCTACAGCCCTGGCCTTGTGGTGCCCCTGGCTGTCCCTGACTTCAGCATGCCCTACAATGTCATATGCCTGACCTCCACGGTGCTCGCGATCTTCATGGGCGGGACCCTCAACGCACTGCTGTGGCGGCCCGGCAAGGATGAGCGGGAGGCAGCAGACCCGAAAATTGCGGCAGCCCGCAAGCGCAAGAAGCTGCTGCGGCTGGTGGTGCTGGTCGTCGGCTTTGCAGGCATTGCGCTGTACTTTGATCCAGACTTGCAGGGAGAGATACTGAAGCAGGCACAGGCTCTGGGCATGTTTGACGCGGGGATTCAGGAACTGTGATCTGTAACTGGGTTTCGCTACTGTATGTTGGTGTGAGACGCCTGTGAGCTGTGCTTCAAGCACCTCCAAGTACTACTACTGGCCACAGCTTGGCAGTCTTGCTGCAACGGCGAACTCAACAGGTTTGCCTCGCAGCTCCATGGTAGCAAACAAAACAACTTGCAGCCTCTGGCCCTGGTCCAGTGGAGAAGCAGAACACTGTGACCCAGGACTCCTGGTTCGCTCTGCTGACACTGTGCGGCACAAACCATTATGATTGCGCTGATAAGAAGATACCGTGTACATTGTAGCTGTCTCTACATCGTGTACACTGCAGTACAACTGACTCCACACATACTGTATACGCCGTATATACTGTTGTAAAACTTTGTGCCACGGCTGCGCACCGCATTCGTACAGTGGCCAGCTGCCAGCCTGAATCGGATTCAGGCATACGACTTAATGATCATGCAGTGCAGGTCAGCACACACCTTGCATGCGGCCCGCGGTTGTGCAACGCTATGACAGTGTGCCAGCTGGCCGCCAACGTTGACCGATGTTCACATGTCCTTCAAGCAAGGTCACCCGAGGATGCTGTCACAGGCAGGCTGGAGCCCTGTCATAGATTTGCCAAGCCGGGCAACTTGCCAACTGTCAGTGCCAGCCATGGAATTGGAGCTCTGAGTAGCCTGGTGGTGCCTCCCTGAGTGAGATGCACTGCCAGGGGCTGTTGGCACAGGCATCACCATCACACGCGCAGCATTGCTATGGCTATGATAGTCTGCAGCAGACAGTGTCAAGTCTGCTTGCACGACAGTGACTGACTCAGTCAATGATTAACAGTCAGTCCGACTGATTAGTAAGCATTCTCCTGTGACAGCAATGCATATCAGCCGGCGGTTCGTGTATACTAATGCTGGTGAGCAGCAGTGGCTGCACATCAAGACAGGTGTCTTTGGAAGACTCTTGCACTATGATAGCATGTGGCAAAGTACACTGAGTTGACGGTCAATCCATGGTGGGCAGCCACATGTTATCGCCTGCACTCGTAGAACACCTGGGTGCCATACATGCTGTTGCCGCTACCTCCCAGGGCCACAGCCATGTGTGTGAAGGCAGGGCCCAGGATGTTGGCCCGGTGACCTGACGAGTTCATCCAGCCATTGAAGTAGTCTGCAGCCCTCCAGCTGGCGGGTGCTGCCCCGAGTGCATTCTCTGCTGCAGTGCCGCGCTTGCAGCCCGGCATCCGGTCTGCCATGGGCCAGATGCGGTCAGCTGGTGTAGACCTATCTGAGCCTGCACAGATGAGTGCCAAACGGCCAGGGGCAACAAGCAGAACACAGTGTCACCGTGAAGGCCACACTGGCTCCACACTGGGCTTGCAGATCAACTTGATCAACTAAAGTTTAGGCCAGGCCTGTTTGCTGTGCCATGGTGAAAAACGTACCATCTACTAGATCGGCCAAGTGGGGCCCTGTGACAGCAGCCTTGCAGCCTGTGGCACTGATCAGGTTCGTGAGGTTGTCTGACACGGGTTGAACCCAACTCGCTGCAGCCTGGCGCTGCGGTGTCTGACCCCGTCAGTTACTGACCAGTGGTCTGGCTGGCCCACGAGGGGTGTGGCTCTCACCTGTGTGCCCTAGGAAGCGGTTGTGTGCCATGTCGTCACTGTGGCGCTGTGCTGCTGGGTACAGCTCATTGGAGCAGCTGACTGGGCGCAAGCCGTGCCTGCTCCTGGCTTGGTTGACCAGGCCCAACATTTCGTTGCAGATAGAGCCTGCACGGGGCAATGAATTCACGAGTTGGTTACGAACGTCCTTGCTGAAGGCCTTGGAAACATTCACTGAGTGGTAAGATTGCTGTCAGCACTATGGCAGTGCTGCACTGAGCCTGATTTCAAAAAGACCATCAATTCTGTCGTGACAGACCACATGGCACAGCATGGCTTGGATAACCAATAAAGGTAGCGTCAAACAGGGCCTGCCAGCAATCAGACTCACCTGCTGCAGCGCTCTGCACCAGGCACGCTACAACCAGCACTGCTGCAAATGCACAGACTGCACGCATCCTGTGAAGCAACAGCAACACATTTGGCTTGGAAACGTCAGTTTGCATCACTCATGGACCTGTCTAGCTAGAGGTATATGCACCCTTGACATGCAGGGTGGTCAAACAGCCATTTGGTAGCTAGCAGCCCACAGGCATGCCCAACCGTGGGGCACACATGATGTGGGCAGCTGAGGCGGCACAACTACAGACACAAGGTATCACTGCTGATGGCCAGTACTGGATCCGTCCGAAAGCCAGTGAGCTGAAATGCACGCCTGAATAGCTTACGTTGATGAAGAACGGTATTTGGTGGACGGCCTGTGCGTTGTACCTCGACTGATCGGCGCAGATCGGCTGGTTGTCAGATCCCTAGCGTTGGAACAAGCAGTCGGTTGTGATACTGTGCTGGAGTCCTGCGACAAGCTTTTGTATCCATGTGGAAGCCTCGGTGGCAGGCCGCTAGGGTGTGCGCTTGGCGGTCAGTCGAAGGTGGCGCTGCCCTGCACCCACGCGCCACCCACTCTGTGACAGGACTGACCAACCACTGGCCTTCCAATGGTGCATGTTGGCTTCAGAAGCCTGATGGAAGCCCCGACCAAGCTACCTGCAAGTAGTGTGCCGCCAAATTGGTTATTCTATGACAAATACTGCCTCAAGGGGTATCGAGAGACATGTGACAGCATGCCCCCCCCCCAGCCTAGTTGGGGCCTAGTAGGGGCGGGGACGGCCCTGCCACTGGCGTAAATACCTGAGCTCAGAGCCATGCCGTTGGATCTCGGACTAAGCATCAAGCGTCGTGTGCTGTAAAATGCAGAGGAAGCCCATACCTTGCTGCTTACTGTTACTGTTACATGGTTCAGGATATACCTGAACACCCCTGTTGGAGCCAGTGTGGCTCATTGGGCTTACATCATGTGTTCAAGGTACATGGTCAGTGACAACCAAAGTCAGTGACAACCATATGCATCACAACAAGCGTGCCTATGAGGTTGTGTTGACGTCTTGTCGCACGATCAAGTGCCAAAATAGCAAGCATATCCATCATAGCAGCATATCCATCATCCACAGACCTGTGTACAGTAGCACCTTGCCGTTGGTGCCGAGATCATCGGATCCGGAGGACTCATCTGGGCCCTGCAACGCAGGCGGCTTACACTCAGATAGTTTGATAATTTATACATGGTGAGTCAACGTGCCTTGGTCGCCCTGACTTGCACAGCAATTAAGACTAGCAACAGCAGCAGGAATAGCAACAGCAGACTGTGTTTCTGTTGACACTGCAAGCTGTATACACTGGCATGCAGCATGTTCTGCTCCCCGTGAACACAACACGTTTCTGCACTACAAGACCGTAAGCACACTGCCACTGTTAGGTGGCCACAGAGCTGTGCATCTGCTGGTTGCATGCCTGCAGGGATTTGTTCCATGCCACCTTCACACACCATCACCCACAGCACTCGAGTCAACGTGGCTTAGTAACCCTGACTCGCACGCCTCGATGCATTCAGGATACCTTGCGCGAGTCCGTCAGCCTCCTGCAGCTGCCAGAGGAGGCCATCAGCAATGTGCTGCAGCAGCTCGACGTCTGCAGCCTCGCCAGCACTGCAGTGACCTGCAGCAAGCTACGCGACGCTGCTACAGATGTAGCAGTGAGCAGCAGCAGCATTACAGTGACCTGCAGAGCACCTCTAACCACACAGGGCCGGGAAGCCCGCAGAGCATACAAGAACGCACCGAGCCGGCTTGCCAGCTTTCAGCTCTTGATGACGAAAAACAGCACGCGCCTTACCAACCTGCAGCAGTGCAGTCTGTTGTTCAGGCGCAATCACTGGTCAGAGGTGCCCTTCACAACCCTACCATGCTCTGCGCTGCGCCACCTACATGGAAGGAAACCTGGAGGTGCAGCTTGCAGCCGCAGACGGCCACCCAGGCATACTGCATGGCTGCACATGACTTACAGCGCTGCACCTGGATGGCTGCAATGTCGAATTCTGCGATGGATTTGACGCCATTACAGAGCTGTCACAACTACAGAGCCTAAAACTAATCAATATCCTTGGCGCAGTCGTTGTTTTTGACCAACTGTGGCGGCTCACGCAACTGACCCACCTCACAGCCCACTTGGATGACCTCGACGACCAGCGGCCTGAGCAGCTGAGCTATCTGTCAAAGTTAGTTAACCTGGAGCACCTGGAGATCAGTTACCTCGACTTCGATACCGCAGGTGTCTTGCCCTCCCAGCTGGTGAAGCTGACAACCCTGGACATCAAGTTTGACCCAGGCGAAAATGATGAGTGGCTTCCATACTAGTTCATCTGAGAGTTCCGTCACCTTAGCCGTCTGACAGCACTCGAAACACTCACAGTCCACTTGGGCCCCCGCCTTCCTGTTGACTGCCTGTCAGGCATTGAGCACCTGTCTCGCCTGGCACGCCTTGAGTTCGCCCACTTCACTGTTGCCACTGACAGCACCAGCAGGTGGACCCGCCTGGCGGCCCTGGAGAGCCTTACCCTGCACGACTGCGCTCTGCAGCCACAGGCGCTTGCAGCGTTCAAGCAGCTGCGGGCGCTGTCACTGTCATGCACTTGCGTGGACCCCCCTGCAGCACTGGAGGAGTTCCACAGCGTGGTACAGAAGTCAGCAGCACTGCCGCAGCTGATGTTGGTGTTGAAGGAGTGAGGTAACACCAACTACTGTGCGCTGAACGTCAACAGCCCCTAGTACTTGCAGCCGCGTCACAACTATCTTTGTGTACAGCTGCGCCTGTTGGCTGCTAATGTCTTGGCAGCGGAGTTGTGTTGTTGAGTTGAGGGACAACATACACAGCTATGTGGTGGCTGGTGTCCACGCGGCTGTAGCTGTGGATCTCCAGTTGCGCTTGGTGGCATCCTCTCGGGCAATGGACTTGATGCACACGCTGGTGTGTGGGCAACAGTGTTGTGTGAGTGAGTGGTGCCCTGGGTTGCGGAGTGCATGTCGCGTGTGTTGCCAACCCACCGCCTGTTCAATGCTTTGTTGAGGCTTGTCGACAAGCCAGTGTAATGTACGGTGTGCTACAGGATGCCATGCTTTGTGAGCACCGCAGTGGCTGTTTCTTCAGACAGTGGCAGTGTTGTTCCTGGTGAGTTTCAGAAACATGCACCCGTCCAACCCTTCAAGCTCAAAGCACAACACCCTCCTTCACAAACACTCCAACTCACTCGAGATGCACCGGCTGCTTGTTACACCCAAAGTTGTGACAGACACCTACCGGGCCGTGCTAGGGCCCTAGCTAGCTACTCAGGAAAGCCAAAGTCACAGCCTCGCCTCATTCTTCAGCCTCAGCCTCTTTCTTCAAGAAAGCCTGGACCTGCAGCAGCTGGCTGTCTGTTAGTGTCGCCCCCAGCATCCCTGCTACTTCAATCAGCTCATACAGAAACCTGGCTGTCATGTGGTCTCGTGGTGGCTGCAGGGCAGCTGTCAGCAAGCTTTGAGCCACCTGCAGCAGCAAGAATGCCAGCAGCAGCAACGAAAGCAGTGACACAAGCACCCACAGCAGCAGCAGTGGTGGTGGTGGTGGTGGCAGCAACAGCAGCATAAGAGGTTGTACAGGCTTGTGTGCATTCTGGGTGGGGGCATCAGCAGCCCTACGACAGATGAACACTTGCAAGCCTACAAACTCCAAGGGCACACCACAGCACATATAGATGCAACCGATCCGACGGTGCTGTGTGGATGATGTCAGCTTGTCAGTTTTCTGTGGTCCAGAGACGTTTGGAATGGATAGGCGTTGCTTGTATGAGCTCCTGCCACAGGTGTAACATGCATGAATGCATGAAGTTGCTGCTGCTGCTGCTGCTGCTGCCGCTCCTGCTGGTCGCATGGCTGTCCTTCGCTTGTGTCCCTGCCCCTTCCCCCTTTGTAAACGCACCTGGCTGAAGCCACAGATGCCATCAAAAGGCCCCAGCTCCCTGATGGCCTGCATGATGGCTGCCTCACTCTTCAACATGTTGTGGTACGTGAACACAAGGTCCTGGCCATCCTGCAGCAGCAGCAGCGGCAGCGGCAGCGGCAGTCGCAGCAGCAGCAGCAGCGGCAGCAGCATGGGCACACCATCAGGCAGACCACAAGGGGGTCTGCATTGACCCAAGCCTGAGTGTGTGTGCTGCCCTGCTGTGCCACAGCAGAGAAGATCTTTGATTCTGGTGTTTGTGTTCATAGTGTCTCCTGCATTTGGCGTCTCACATGGAAGCCTCCAGGCCCCCCTTCCCCTGCAGTCTGGTTGCAGATGCTTGTCCCATGTGTGCTGGCCTCACTTGAGCCTTCTCTGTGCTGAACCACTCGTAGTAGGGCCCCTCGAAGGTTCCTGCCACGTCACCAGGTATGGGCCCAGAGGCAGGGTTGGGGGCTGTGATAAAGACCTGGATGTAAACACCCGCACCCCAAACAGCATGCATGAGTGTGAGTGAGTCAGACAGGGCAGCATGACACTTGGCGGTACATGTGACAATCAAAACTCCAGACATGATCACATCACACATCCTTTGCTTGGACACAGCCTCATACCCTCCCTTCACCCCCCCTCCTCTCAGGATGCACTGCCGGTTTCTGTTCGCATGCACTGCCTGCAGCTGTTCTTTTCAGAGACACTACAACCGGATTGCAGTGGAGGCAAATAGAGCACTTTCTGATTGATTGAGACCTCAAGTAGCTGTTATGCTGCAGCACTGCTCATACAGCTGCCGCAAGTCTGGTCAGAACCTTCATGTCTGGCACATCTGCTCACCAGTTCAACCAGGTCTGCTAGAGCAACGTCAAGCCCGGCACGCTTCCACTGCGCTATGAATATATCAGCCGATGTTCTCCAGGAGTGCAGGCACAGCACACGGAGCTTGGGAGGTGGCGCCATGCTGAAGCTGGTGCTGTACAACTGCCTTGTAGCTGCCTGTAGTTGTAGGGACTGCCTTGTAGCTGCCTGTATACAACTGCCTTGTATACAGTAGCTTCGCTCTGCTGCAGCAGCACTGATCCGCTGTGAGCGCTCAGAACAACGCTCGATGGATAATGTACACGAAATAGCAGGTGATGCTGCGTAGGGGAGGCTAGAGTGCGTCATATGATGCTGCAGTTGCGATGAGTCAAAATGACAACTGGCTTACGCTGACTCGGCCAGCAAGCAGCGATCGGCTCAAGCCTTAGGCGATACGCAATGCCTGCTTCTGCTTTGTCTCATACAATGCTCTGTCTCCCAAAAAAACTTGCTTCATTCTCCTGGACTTGTTGACAGACTCTGAGAGTCGGATGGGTCCCACATACAGGGGGGGGGGGTGAACTGCTGCACAACACTGTATGCAGGCAGCTTCCCGCATCAGCTTGATTTATGCACATTTGAGTGCGCACACTGTTGATAGTTACACCTCATCACACCTGCCCATCAAGACCAGGCAGCAGCGCTGACGGGAGAAGAATGGGGGACGGGGGTGGTAGAGGTGCACCTGCACAGTGCTGAGTGTTCTTGCACATACGGCTTGGCACTGCAGCAGCCAATTGGTGGTGCACCCCTTGTGAAACTCCAAACATCACATCAAACAGTAGCAGCAGCTGAGCAGCAGATGGACCCACAACGACAGAAGCTCAAGTTGCTGAGGTCCTCTGCCAACTCAAAACGCTGCTGCTGGCTGCTGTGCTGTGAAGGAGGTAGGAATGGAGGCATGCAGGCGAGAAGAATGGGAAGAATCACGAGACGCAAATGCACGCTGCTGCAGTCGCTGCAGAGGGGATGCTATAGCACATGCTGCAGTATCCACTGCTGCAGCCGCAACAGCAAACACATCCCAACAGAAATCCTGCTGCTACTGCTGCTGGTTGTATACAGAGTGGGTGAAGCACCAACAGGCAACTTCACCACACATCACCTACCTACCTACCCACGACCCGCAACTGCTGCCAGCATCCGCTCGTGCTAACTGCTGTTGACTGCTGCTGACACCCAACTGCTGCCAACCACCCACAGCAACAAACACAAACACAGAGCAACTCAGCGCCCAAAAAGGAAAGGTCCGAAGGAAGGCTGACAGGAAGCCAAACAAACTCACAATGCCAGAAGCAGTGGCAGCTCTCGTCAGCAGCTGAGTTGGCTGCACAATGTGCACATGCAGCCTGCATGCAACACACATGCAGTATGCCAAAATCCTTGTCACCACCCCACACCCAGCTCGGCAGAGCTGGTGCCCCAAACCTGCCCCAAAACGACACAACCTTCCACTCTCAACACACAATGCACGACTACCCCACAGGCCGATCACTTGTGGCCCAGCATCCGTATGTGACACAGCTCCTGATAGTCCTGCCCAACTTGGGACAGAAGGTCCCTCTCATCAAACAAAGCAGTCAGTGCCACAGTCTGTAGAGTCCTTCCAGCAGCACTCAAGCACACAGTCCCGCTGGCCGCAGGCAGCTGCAGCAGCTGCCCCGTCACCCACATGATGTGATGAGCTACCCCAGCAACCCAGCACACCCACCAGCACACATGCAGGGGTGTGGATGCATCTCACCTGCTGCCTCATTTGTTGATAATCCAAACGGCCTGCTGTTGACCCTCATGGGTTTTTTTGGGGCCAGCGATGCAGCAGGACCAACCCCACTGCAAACATGCACGTGCAGGTATGCTGCAAACGTGCAAAGAGCGACCCGCAGTGCAGGTCACACTCCATCCACCGCAAGCACTGCTGGGCTCCAAACTGCCACCACTCCCACGTGCCACCCTGTCGGCGAGCAGCTGCTGCAGCCCAGGCTGGCTCACATTCATCAATATGTCTGTCACCACCAACTTACATCACCACGCATGATGGTGATCTGTCAATCTTCATGTATTGCAAGCACACCATTGGCCAACCCCCTCAACACGATCCGTATCCATGCTCATGGCTCGGAGCCTTGCGCAGCCAGCGCGCCCCACTGGCAGTGTCCATTCAACATGCCCCTTGCTCATGTTCATGGGTCATGTACGCCCCATGAATGCGTTCATGTTCATGGCTGCGTGCGTGGCTCCTCGGCCTCCATCAGACGTGTGGTGGCATCCATGGCCTTGTCAAAGTTGCAGCCGTTGGTCGCGCAGCAGTAGACGTCGCTCACAAAGCCACTGGACGCCGCGTAGCTCTTGTAATACTCACACACGGGCTGTGTTGTCAGCATGTAGGCCCACTTGATGGCCTGGCTGTCGAAGTCTGCCTGGGTGCAGTGCTGCTTGTTGTTGCCATCAGCGCACTTGACCTTCATGCGCAGGCAGGTGGCGGCCCCCTGGCTGCCCATGCTGGACTGCACTGCGTTGAAGCGCGTCTGGGAGAGGGCAGACACTGCAGATGCCTTGAGGTCTTGGCCGTTTGTGTCCTGCATTGGAATGGCAGGGATGGGAGGAGGGGGTGAGGGATGAGAGGGGGGAGGGGGCGAAGGGGGACGCAGAAGGTTAGTGCAGGTTCAGACAGGTTGAGGCTGCCTGGTTTCTGCACGGACGCTGCTGCGTGACCAAAACAGGTCTTCCATGAAACACATTATGCTTGCCATACAGATTGGCGCCACATTCTAGGTTGATGCTGTGTGGATGCTGCTGATACTGCTGCAGGGAGGCGAGGGATGTGGGGGGGGGGGGACCCACCGGTGGTCATCCATGCAGTGTACCCCTACAACATTTGGTCCCACTCACCTTGACAACACTCGTCATGCAAGTCAGCATTTCGCCCTTGGCATCGATTTCACCCATCAAGACGCGCCCGAACGCGGGTGCTGCTGCTGCAAGCACCAACAGGAGGACGACCTGGCGCATCATCTTACTGCCTGAGACAGAGCAAACGACAAAACAAGCAGCAGCAGGCAGACACAGCTGCAGTCAGCAATGACATATACATAAACATGCAATGTGACACCGAACTGCTGTGACGTTAAGCACTGCACGAGCTAGAGGTCCCGGAAACAAGATGCACGAAACCGAAACTGGGAACCACTGCTAATGGACTGCATGCTTGGTCATTCAATGCCAATGATACATAGTGCTGAAAATGCCTTCTTTACACCGAGATACAGCCTCGTTCGCCTCACCTTTGGAAGAATCTGCTGTTGTGCAGGAAGTTTGGCGGAGACTTCAGGCTCAAGCGAGATGATAAGATGCAAAAGTAAGTCAGCAAAGTCTGATAGGATATGTTGAGGGCCAAGACTTTATCCTGGTAGGGTGCACGTTGTGCAAGGTCAAAGAAACAGACATGAAGTGACGCGGATTTGCTTACGCCCGACAAATCTGGAGACCGCTTGCTGGCGTTGGAGAAGATACTGACATAACCGTGAATCAGAACTCATTGTTAGTAACTTGAGCCGTCTGCTGGTGCCGGACGCGGCGATGCCCACGGCAGTGCCAGGCTGTTGCACTGCCAGCACTACTGCCAGCATGAACAGGACCAGCAGGGGTTTCCGGCGTATACGAAGATCTTTTGAACAGAAAGATATTCTTCAACCTCTCAAAGTGCCCAAACACAGGCAATGCTCCTGGGGTTGCACTGGCACCTGCTGGCACGGTCTGCTCTTCGTTAGTTCACAGGATTCTACTGTAGGGCGTTTGCAACACACAACACTGTAACAGCTGTCCTGCAGTCATCTTCTGCAATTAACCAACTCAAGCAAGGTCCTGGTTTCGACGCAACGTCAAGAAAGTGAAGCCCAGTGGCTGTCAGGGGCCATCTGGTGGGCCAATTTGTGCCCCACAGGTCCAACTTGAAGGCTTGCCTTGCACATCAAAATGATCTAGGGATGGGACAGCCAGGCTGTTGAGAAGAATAATACGAGAGCAAGCTCCAGGGATTGAACAGCCAGGCTGTTTGAAAAGAGTGTTGGGGCCATGTGCTGACTGTCCATATCCATTGTGCCATGCAACACAGGGTTGGAACAGGGATGAATGAAGACAGGCTGTATTACATGGACAGCACCTCACACGCCTGTTCAGCCTACAGGGATGTACCGCAAGCAGTGTGGGTGGGTATACCTTAGGCTGGGCAAACAGATAACACCGTGGCTTGTAGGGTGCAGCACACTCTGTGCAACAGTACAGTGCTGCTCCTCCACACACACTGGGACGCATTGCAACTCTCACCACGCAGCGACTCTGACAGTCACCCCACAGCCAGCCAGCTGCACTACCGACTGTCCACCCACGACGCAAACCGTGCCACAACACAACTGCACGATGATCCCAATCAGCAACAGCCAGACCCGCTCTGCAAGAAATTGAACCTGCACGGGATGCAAGGCAAGGAGACAAGCTCGGAACTGTGTCTGCATCGTGCATGGAAGCATCTCATAGCATCAGCTCCCATAGCATCAGCATGGTCAGCACACGTTGACCTGGCAAGTAGATTGCCAAACCGCGAGGGTAAGACTTGCTAGTAGCTACTTTGTGCCCACCCCACCAACAGTTGACCTTGTGGGCCCAAGTGCTACTTTGTGCCCACCCCACCAACAGTTGACCTTGTGGGCCCAAGTGCTTAGTCCAAGCAGCACACCGGGAGGTGGGATTCACACTAGTAGCTTTGAGGGGTGTACCCACCTCACCAACCGTGTGGGCCCAAGGCCTAGACCCACAAGGGAGGCACCCCCCTGCATCAGCAAACACCAAACTCCAGCACCAACGGACAGCATCACTGTACTGTTGTGACGGCCTTGCTACCTTCAGCATGGAAGCAACTGAGCGCACCAGCAGATGACAGCAACGGACTACCTCAACCTGAGGCTTGGGGTCGAGTGTGCACCCCTCCTCCATTCGTCCCCACCCCCACCCCCAACCCCAGACAGCTGCACGGCCGCTCAACAAAACACAGTAGCATCCATCCTCTACACACGCCATCAGCACAACGCCAGTGCCCCCACCTCAGCTGCAACTGCAGCTGCTGCAGCAGCATCTATTGCACATTTACCATCTTGACGTCTGCTTCAGACACCGGCTGCTGCTGCTGCTGCCCCGCCTGCTGCTGCTGCTGCTCCTGCTGCTGCTCGTCGCTGATCTGGGAGTCCCCAAACTGCGACTGTGCCCTGGAATTGGGTTTGCTGGCTAGGTGGGCGTGCTTGACGACCAGCTTGAGCACATCTGTGCAGGTCACCACACCAACAGGCTTCTCCTGCTCGTCAACAATGTACACCCGGTGTATCCGGTGGCTCACAATCTTGTCCAGCACCTCCACCAGCGTCGCCTGCAGCAGCAGCAGCAACAGTAGCAGCAGCAGCGGCGGCAGCAAGGCTTGATGAAGAGGCAGATTCAGCAGGACAACGACAGCCGGAACCCCACAGGATGCGACACACACTGGTGGTCACACGGCTGTCAGTGTGTTGCGCCGGCACCAAGGTCTATCCCACACCTCCTGACCTGTTGATACATGTATGCAGTGCAATTACAATCAATGCACATGCGCGCATTCTGTCAGCCTCCGCCTCTAGACAATACACAGTTGGCGTGTCCCAGCAGACACTACATTGGATTCTGAGAGCACCGGGGCCTGCCCCACTCTCGATATCGGTACCCCCCCGCCCCTCCCCACTCGTCCCATGCAAGGCATTCGTGCGCAGCCACCGGGCAATGCATCTACCCCCCCTCTTCACCCCCCCTCACATTGGGTCCTGCCAGCACCAGGTTCTGGCCCACTTCCTCCCCAGGTGTGCGGGGCCGGGCACGTGACACTCGGTCTGTGATGAACCTGTGGGGCACAGCACAGGACACAACAGCAGCAACGGGCAAGCATTGGGTTAGTCCGTGCAGAAAGCAATCAAACAGCAGGTGGCAAGCCTGTAGGCGCGCAGAGTGACCAGACAGACCAGCTATGTGTGTGCTGCCGCCCTCACCTTCCCCTTCAGACACGATTTTGCCAGCCGACACAAGCAATCACTACTGCTCAGCACTGGCTCTACGCTGGTCTGGGCCTTCCAACACAATCGCCAATTCAGATAGCAGTCTGGCTCTGGCCCTCTGACCTGAGTACTCCCCCCCCCACACACACACATTCTCTCACTGCGCCCCACTCACTTGTGTCCCTTGCTCTGCACCACCTCACTCTCGTGGATGTGTGAGTAGCCCTGGAATTCTGTGCCGTGCTCCAGCGCCAGGAACTCACCCACTGGCAGCGACAGCGCGCCAAAGTGCTCCGCCATGATCGTCCTGCTCAGGCAGGGTGGGGTGGGGTGGGGGGTGTTTGGGGGGGGGGGAAGCATGTAGTTGTAAGAGGGTATGCGATCAAGAGCATGAGGTGGCGCGACTTGCTGACAGGCAAACAACACACAAACATGGACAGCGCACCGAAGTGCTCACAGCCATGACCGTCCTGTTCAGGCAGGGTGGGGTGTGGGGTGGAGTGGAGGCGGCCATTTAAATATGCTGCCTCAAGACAAAACATGCCTGTATGCGATGGTCAAGCAGTGGGGAAGGGGGAAAGAAGAGATGTTCACGCATTTTATGTTACCCAATTTATTCCCCTCCCCTCTTTTTTGCCCAATCCCCCCC
>QAXK01004140.1:0-30511 GCA_004335735.1 Chlorella sp. KRBP | reverse complement strand
ACAGCCAGCCAGCCAGACAGACACAGACAGCACGCACACATCAGGGCTGGGTGCAGACGTACGTCAGGCTGGGTGCAGGGGTACATCAGGCCTACAGGGTGGTGCTGCTGACATGCAGACAACAACGCACGCCAACTGCATAGCACCTAGAGACACCGGTAGAGCCGACTGCTGGTGCTGGTGCTGCTGGTGCGGGGCGGAGAAGCGTGCATACTGCAGAGCACGATCCACATGTGTGCGAGCAGCGCATTGTGATGGCGCCATCAGTGCAGCTCACTGCACGCACGCCCACCAGGCCACCACACCCACCTGTCGCCATTTGCTCTGGTATGAATGCCTTGGCCAAGCCCGCAATGTCTGCCCACTGACTGCTGGTGGCTGCCACGATATCCTGCCGCCTGCCCTTGTCCATGTTGTGCACCTCCTCAGCAAGTGCTGTCAGCATGCTGAGGGCGCACTCAGCCATCTGCAGGCCAGCAACACGGATGCAACACAGCAGAGTCAAAATGAGAGCTGGCGCCTACACATGAAACACTGAAACACACGCTGTCCTTTGATGCGGCCGCCGACGGATTGCAGGCCTGGGAAGCACCCTTACTTACAACTTGTTTGCTGATGCCAGCTGCTGACATGAGTGTGGGGCGGCTGCCCCTTGCAGCACTGCCGGGTTGTGAGTGAAATGCATCTCTGGTGTGCCATGCACTGTTTGTAGTGTGCTGCTGCTGCTGAAGGGGAGGTGTTGTGCAGGTACACATGCGAGCAACCTAGGCATGCTGTGCGTACGTGACACATCCATGCGAACGTCCATGAACAGTACAACGCCCAGTCACCAGAGGCCCTGCCCTGCCTCTCTTCACCACACCACTCACATGATGTTGGCCCCCATCCCTGCCGGATATCATCCCCACACACTGCCCGGCAAATGCTTGGCATGCAGCCGCCCCCGACATGGATGCCACTGCAGCCAACAGCAACCCCAGTCGCTGCATGGCAAGCCTGCCGTCTGCATGGCCCATGAACAGCTGAAACTTGTTGCTGCAGGAGGAACACACGGACACCAGCCACCCGTCAGCCCGCTCATGCCCACCGGCCACAGATGACCAAGCTTGTCAGAGGCAATGAAAAGATGCCACCATGCATTTGCGATCCCTGCCAGCCATGCTGCCCGACAAAAAGCCCACTGCCCGGGACAAACAACCACCTGCCTCACTGCCTGCCTGCCCATGCCCAGAGTACAGAAACGCGTGATCTGCAAGTTCCAAACATGCATACCTGATCACTGAACCCATGCTGCTTGCCTGCTCTGGTGTCAGCTTGTGCCACTCAGAGCGCACTTTCGAAAGCAGTAGGTTGGAACAGAAGAAAGTGACCTCTGGGCGTTCGGAGGGATCCAGCAGCTGCACGCATGCTTCCCACGCTGCAGGTGTTTGCGAGAAAGCATTAAGCCAAGCATTAGCTCGAGCCAGGTCCTCGCCGGCCGGGCCATACAAAGCACAGACAGCAGCTTTGAGACTGGCTGCATCCCCAGCTGCAGCCATAGGGCGCCAGTGGTGTCGTCGTGAAGAACTTTCAAAGTGATCTTGAACTATCTATGCACGCATGGATATCAGAAGTGCTGCTACGTGTTTGCGGCGCTTGTCAAGGCTTCTGTGACGACAGGCTGTGGTGCAACGAAGCACCTGCGTAAGTGGACAACGTACGTGAGATCACATCAAACGAAAGTCTGAGTGTTCACGAGCAGCTACCTGTTCTATGCCTCTTTTTTTCAAGTTCGCAACTGACAGACACAGAACTGCTCTCCGGATGAAGACACAAACGGGTTACAAAAGGATGTTGAGGGCTTTTCCTGAGGTTGTTTGTAGGTATCTGTACAGCGTGCCCAGAAGCCTTGAAGTCACGCCCACCCGCATGGGGGGTGGGGGTGGGTGGGGACATGGACTGAAGGGGGGGACCTTGTGTGCCTTGATGTGGCGATGCAGCACGAACACAACCATACCTGAGATACTATCAGGCTTTATTGTGGCTTGTGTTTTGGCCCACACACAACAAAACATGTTCAGTAAACTCAAGACAGGATGTATATGCCACCCCACTCGCAGTATACAGCAAGGTGTAGGGACAGTGTCAAACAAATAAATCTCACTTCTCTACCCTTATTTTAACTATTCACTACCTTAGAAGCAGCAGCATGCCTGAAACGAGTTTTGTCATTACGACACACCTGACTGTACCTGTGTGTGCTCATTTCTGCATGCGAGTTCAGCAAAGGTTGCTGTGACTGTTCTGTGAGTCTGTTTTTGCTTGGTCGTCTGTCTGGACTCCATAAAGACACTGATGGGAAACATGAGATCAGTTCCCTGGGACAGACTGCACCACATACCGAATGGCCCAGTGTGACACGCCATGCTGTCGTGGACCGTATGGTTGAATTTGGCCTTAGGTGTACTGGGGACATGGCTGCTGATCAGGTACCCATACAGCAGTGCACAGCTGTAACCCCCCAACAGCACCACTCCTTGCCAGCCAACTCACATCCACGCTCACATTCCTGCTGCAGCTACGTCAGCCAGAAGGTGAAGCAGAAGCTCTCGAATGCTGGTGTGACTTTGTCATACCGCAGCTTGTCTCTTTCCTCCATTTCTGGAGTGCAGCTTCAGCTCACCAAGGTAACGGTGCTGACAGTCTGTTGTCGTGTACCCCATCCCTACAGCCAGTGATCACGTCAGCTGATCAACCCCACTGTAGCTTGCTCAGAGCAGAAGCATACACGCCCGTCGCCCAACAGGCTGCCCCGTTTTGAGTAGCAGCATGTGCCTGCTGGGTGTTTGTTTCTGCAGGGGCCTGTGCAAAGCCTGACAGTCGACTGCATCACATGGAGGTCCACCACTCAGCACAGCAGCAGTCAAGCAGGTAGCCACTCAGACGGTGGGCATGCAGATGCTGCAGCAGCATGGTTGCCCATCAACATCCGTGGCGTCACTCTCGTTGTCAGCAAAGCAGCTGCAGCTGGCAGCAGGCAGAAGCAGAAGGCCAGCAAGCACCATGCGGGAAGGAGCCCAGCAGCTGTTGCAGCAGCCCGGCCAGCTGTCAGCTCAGTGCTTGCAGTTGCTCGGCGATTGCTTCCTGGCGTGCCCGTCACACTGCAGGATGCAACAGTAAAGCTCAAGGCAAGTGGTGTTTGTTCCAGGTCGTCTTATCCAGGCAAGGGAACACAGCCTATCCAATCCAAGGACATCTGCAATCAATGGCTGCAGCACACTCTGATCATGTCGACCTCAGGCAGGCTCTCAGACTAGCGTGTGATGTGTGTTGGGCTGTGTGGGGTGTGGGGTCATCATCAGGGCTTCTGCAGCAGGCTCACAATGGCTGCTGCTCATGTACCTGCCAATCCGTCGCACCAAGAGCGGCACACCTGGATGGCAGCACACCTATGGCTTGGCAAGACTCCTGGGCCTGCTGCTGCTGCTGTTGTCACTGCTGGCATCACAGGATCAGGGCTTGAGCCTCCATGTCAGGAAGGCTGGGCTGCAGTGGACCAGCGACGCACCGGCCAGCACACTGTGGAGTGCACTGCTGCTGCATGACCTGTCTGTGTCCCCGGGTGCGTGATGGTCTGCTGTTACGGTAGTGGACGAGGATCTGGACCCAGGGTTTGGGCTTCAGACTTGTGAATAGGTCAAATCCAGACCCACAACAGGACTTTGCAGTCTGCATGATCACGTGGCAACGCAACTGTGGGGTTGGGCTTCTTCACGCAGTTGAGCATGTGTATGGTGTGTGGTACTGTGTGCATGTGCGTGAATTGACTGCTGTTGGCTTCTGACATGCCTGCATGTACCCAGGTTGTCTGACGCTTGGTGTCTCATTGCTACGTGCGCAGGTGCCACAGCTTGTGCTGAGGGGCCGGATGGGCCTGCCAGCTTCCACTGCCCAGTTGCCCAGGTCTCTGCAGGACTTGTCCCCAGCAGGTGCGCTGTCACATGCTGTGCACAACACATGAGTGGGTGCAGAGCATGCAGCAGCCCTGTAGCATGCAGGGATGAGCAGCAGCAGCCAGTCTCAGCAATGCACCCACCTCACTGCTGTCCCATGCCCCAGCTGTGTCAGGGGGTGCCTTGCTCAATGCCGACACATGGATGTGTTGTCCTGCAGGGGCCCTGTGCCTCTCAGCTGCACGGAGTTGAGGGTGCAAGTCGGGGCCATGAAGCTGTTTGGCCTGAGCCAGCTCCTGCTGCTGGCAGCAGCAGCGAAAGAGCCGCGGCCGACGCAACATGCACACTCGTCAGCACGAGTTGCTCCCGCTGGAGCACAGGGTGCCTTGGGGACGCAGGCTGGGGCAGGTGGCCGGCAGGGCAGCAAGTCGCCTGCGCGCAGTGTGCTCCTTGCTGTTGCCATGATGCCAGAGAAGGTGGGTGGACACAGCCGGGACAGCGCAAGCCTGCAGGCATCTGGCTGCACTGTGCCCTAGTGCCTGCAAGAGCTTCACGCCTTTTGAGGCCCATCTGCAAGATCGCATGTTGAACAGAACCACAGTCTGCTGACTTTGTGAGTTGGATGTTGTGGGTGTCAGCCTTTTCAGACTGTCAGAGACTGTGCTCTTCCCGCTGCATGCCGCAGGTGAAAGTCAGCATCGCCGGTGCCCAGCTGCTCCCATGCCGGCAGCTGCCTGAGGAGCGCACAAGCCTTCTGCAGCTGCCGCTGGTGCTGGGCAGTGTCGGCGCAGTCACGCTGGCGGCCAGCAGCAGTCAACAGCCCTCAGAGGTCAAGCTGGGCTCAAAGCTGCTCAGCATGTCGCTGACTGTTGGGAAGGTGGAGGTGTCAGCAGCTGGACAGCCTCCCGCAGGCGGCAGAAGCTCAGATGCTGCGGCCTCGAGCGCCAGCAGTGGCAGTAAGGCTGCTGCTGCAGCCGTGTTTGTGCTGCCAGGCGTCACTGGCAGTGGCCACCTGGGGAAGATGCCTGGTGCAGGGTCCACCAACAGCAGCAGCAGCAGCAGGACGGCATCGTGGGCTGGACGAAGCAGCAGCTCAGGTCTGCGCTTGCGGCAGCAAGGCGGGTCAGAACAGACGCAGGCCCAGCAGCAGCAGCAGCTGGAGGAGGAAGGGGCACGGCAGCAGCAGCAGACAGGTCAGCAGAAGATGCTGAAAGCAACCTGCAGTTGTCAGCTGAAGCAGCAAAGCCAGCTGCAGCTGCATGCTGCTCGTCTACCTGCCCTCCTCAGAGCAGTGCAGCTGCTCCAACTCAGCTTGCAGGAGCTCAAGGCGCAGCGGCAGGCAGCAGAGGGTGGTATTGCAGCGCGCCAGTCTGATGACTCCAGCCCAGATGAGCAGCTGCCTGAAAACAGCCTCAGCCCGGCAGTATCGTTGTCGTCTTTCCCGCGAGCTGAGACGCCCAGCTTGAGCACACCATGCATGTCTCCCTCGCCGCGCCCAACCACTGAGTTCGAGGCCACTGCAGCAGCAGCACCCGCCTCAGTGGCAACAGCACAGGGGTCCAGCACTGCAGACGCAACGGCAGGTGCAGCGGCTGCTGTTCCTGGAGGTGCAGACGAGGTTGTGAGGTTGACGGGGCTCGCAACATTCCGCAGTGGGATGCTGCAGCGGCTGCCGTCACGGCTGCTGTTCATCGGCAGTGGTGCTGATAGCCAGCATGTGGATGTGGGCCTGACGGGTGAGTTGAGTGTGGTGACAGAAGCAGGGGTGAGCGTAGAGGTGACAGACAGCAGGGGTGAGGTGTCCTGCTGGCTGAGTGTCCAGGACATTGATGCAGGCGCAGTCGCCGAGTGGGTGCCAGATGCCAGGAGCAGCAGCAGCAGCAGCCGGCGCAGCTTGCTGCATACCCGCCGCCAACAGCAGGTGCAGGGGACATTGCAGCTCGCAGCGCATGCTCTGCTGCAGCAGCTGTCTGTCTCTGTGGCGCCCTGTGCTGCACAAGCTGCTGCCGTTGCTGGCAAGTCATCCCAGGGGCGCCTGCCCTTGCATAAGCTGGTGCAGCTGGACAGTGCATCAATGCAGGTCAGCAGCAGTGAAGGAGAGCAGTCCAGCCCTGCTTCAGCTGCTGATGCAGCAGCAGCCTTGTTGAAAAAGCAGCCGGTGCCGCTGCAGCTGTCTGCCCTTGCCGGCCAGTTGCAGGTTGCAGCCAGTGTTGCAGCACTGCAGCCACTGCTGACTCTAGCAGAGCAGCTGTACCAGCCAACAAAGCGGCAGCCACCTGCTGCTGGAGCGCTGCCCCAGTCCAGCAGCTTCACTGGGGCTGCAACACACGAGCAGCAGTCAGAGCTATCTGTGTTTGAGGCGGCGGCTGCAGGGCCGCTGATCCAGCAGAAGAAGCCCAAGGTGAAACGGGTCGTGGTCACAGCTGTTGAGGTACAGCTCCAAGGGTGTGAACTCACCTTGGCACACAGCCTGTCTGCGTCTTCAGCGTTCGCCACAGATGCAGCCAAACAAGCTGCTGCAACTGGCTTGCAAACACAGCTGCTGGTGGTGGTGTCAGGCGTGCAGCTGTCTGTGTTGCCGCTGCAGCAGCAGCTGGGAGCCTCGTTTCAGGTTCTGCAGGTTGGCTACAAAACCCAGGCTCCAGACGCAGCAGCCGCAGGCCAAGTGCAGCAGCAGTCTGTGGAGCTCTTGATGCTGCAGGCAGTACACATGAGACAGTACCATGCAGACAACCTGCATCTGCTCAAGGTGGCTATTCAGCAGATACGCAGCGACAACCACATTGACGCAGTGCTCGCAGGTGTCAATCTGGCATCGGCTGTACTGCAACAGAGCCTCTCCTGTGTGCAGCAGTTGGGCCTTCGGCATGCATCTGCTGGAGCTGCGACAGCCTCCCAGCAGGCAGCAGCTGCCGCGGTGGCTGCTGCTGCTGCTGGGGACTTGCAGGCAGCACAGGACGCAGCAGGGGTGGCAACCGCAGCAGCAGCAGCACTGGATGAGCAGGGGCTATACCGTGGGGACTCCTTCAGCGCCCTAGCTGTCCAGCCCATCTTGGACGGTCTTGCAGGGGCGGGCACAGGTGCAAGTACAGACACGGACGCCGGCAGACCTGCACAGCAGCAGCTGTCTAATCCCTCCGCAGGTGCAGGCCTGCCTCCGGCAGCCGTGCGGCCTGGCAGCAGCGGCGGCAGTGCCCGCGCGGCACCACGGCAGCTCAAGCAGAAACCTTTGCTGGCGCTTGAGGCACGGTTGTGTGATGTCGCAGTGCAGCTGTCGGTCTGTGACAGCGATGCCTTGATGGTGCGGCTGCAGCAGGTCACCTACAGCAGCGTGCTGGAGCAGGCCGTTATCACAGACCTGCGGTTTGCAATCAATGACCGTGCAGTGGTGCGTGTGCCTCATGCTGCTGTCCATGATTTGCCTGGCTGGCTCCCGCCAGGTGCCACAACAACAGCTGCTGGGCAGGCAAGGTGGGCGCGCAGCAGCAGTGATGGTGGTGGCAGTGTGGCTGCTGCCCACGCCAGCAGCGACGACAGCCACGGTGTGTCCGCTGCTGCACCTCATGAAGGGAGCGACCCTACCGCTGCTGGTGAGGGCTGGCAAGACCATGCAGCTGCTGAGGCAGGGGACATGACAGACACGTCATTCCTAAACAGACCTGCGCCCTGCAGCTCCTTGGGCAGCAGGAGGCTCCCGGCCAGTGCAGACCCTGCACTTTACAGCCGTCAGGTCGCACGGCAGGCGGCAAGCCGGGAGCGCTGCAAAGCACCTGCAAGCACTCCTGCAGGCGCTGCTGCTCGCAGCGCAGCTGACGCGACTGGGTCAACGGCAGCACGTGGTGGCAGGTCCAGCATAAGCTTCAGCCGCAGCAATGATGCTGCCAAGGCGGCGTACGGTGGCTCTGATGAGCCCCGGGCAGGCGCTGCGGGGAGTGGAGTCATCAGCCTGGATGTGTACGCAGAGCGCGTGCTGCTGTCCATCCCGCATGACGAGGCTCCTGGCAGGATCATTGTGGTGTGTGAAACGTGGGCCAAGGCAGTGAAAGAGGTGAGGCCCAGCAGCAGGCATGTCCATGTGCACGCTGCAGAGCTGCTTGCTTGCTTTTGGCCAACCAATTGCATGCATTTGTGCAGTTCCTGTCCAAGGTTGCACCTCGGATTGTGCTAGCGGTGACGCTGTACCACCAGCTTCTCTGTGTGCTGCGCCCTGCTGTTCCCAGCAAAAGACATGTCTGCATCACACTGCTGTATGCTTCTGTGCCACAGGTGCTCAAGCCTCAGCTCACAGCTGTCAAGGCAACTGTGGGAGCCCTCAAAGCAGGCCTGGCAGCACTGAAGACCAGCAGCAGCAGCAGCAGCAGCACCTCTGCAAAGGGTACCAAAGCCAGGCCGCCTAAGCCCGCGTACCTAGAGCTGCTGGTGAACCTGCAGGAGGTGGTGTTCAGCCTGGAGCAGAACCCCCTGGAGACGTGGATGGGCCTGCATGGGCCCCTGCTGCAGTCCATGGCTGCGGAGCGCCACCTGACAGAGCAGCTGCTCGCAAGCTGCGCCTCGGCGCATGGCAGGATATCACGCAGTGGCCGCAGCGGGGCAGCAGGGCCTGAGGGTGTCGTGGCTGGCAGGGGGCGGGGCCGGCAGGCCTCCAGCGGGCGCAAGCAGGCAAAGCAGTGGCAGAGCAGGAGGTGGGGCACACTAGGGAAGAAGGGCACAAACGCAGTGCTCGCAGGCATTGCGTCTGGGTCTGTCACAGAAGCTGCCGGAGCAGCTGCTGCGGAGGCTGTGGCTGGTGCTGCTGGGCCGCTGTTATCAGGACTGACCAACTTCCATGCAGCTGTCACGTACCCAGCAGGGCACCCTGCACACGCAGCTGGGTCAACAGCAGGTGCACCTTCAGAAGCAGCAGGGCCCTCCACGCCTGCAGCTGCAGACGCCGGGGTTGCCCCAGGGGCAGCTGATGTTGGCAGCAGCTGTGATGCGCCAGCAGATGGCAGCGATGTGGAGACGCCTGCTGGTGACGTCAGCGCGGATGAGTCATCTGAGGACACTGACTCATCAGATGGCGAGGGACACCTGGAGCTCGCAGACGCAGACGCCTTGGCAGCTGCTATGCCGAGTTCAGCCAGCGACCTTGCACAGATCGACAGGCAAGGCGGCAGCGGGCGCTTTGACCAGGCAGCACTCGGCCAGTCAGACGCAGCAGCGGCAGCTGCTGCGGCAGGGGCGGCGGCAGGGGCGGCGGCAGCAGGGGCTGCTGCGGCGGCCGCTGCAGTCCCGACTGACGCAGCGGCTGCGGCAGCAGTGCTGTCAGCAGTGGCAGCCACAGGGGAGGCTGCCAACGGGCACACTGAGATGGCGCAGGCCATCCTGGAGGCCCACCGAGAGCTGTTTGACATGTACAGGTTCCGCTGCAGGCCGCTGGATGCAGCTGCAGAGGACCCGTACCATCACTCCAGGGCAGTGATGCACATCAGCTGCTGCAGGGCGGAGGCTGTGGTCCTCATCTGCCTGCCAGGCAATGCTGCCGCTGACGTCATGGCTACAGAGGTGCGCTGCTCTGTGCACCGCCCTTGGCTCATGCATAGCCCCAGGGATGCTAGGTGCGGTCTTGCTGCGTCTTGCATGCGTGCTGTGATGGTGTGTTGTGCATTGTATGGTGCTTTTTTGCAGCAGCATGGGTGTGGGAGTGAGTGGGTGTGTGGGTGGTGTGGGTGTGCAGCAGGTGACACGTGCACAGGTATACGCACTGCATGCATGCTGATACAGCAGCAAAGTGACACAATAGCTGAAGCATGTAGCCCCTGTCAATGTTGCCAAGGTGAGTGCATTCTTGCAGTTGCAAAGCTGCCACACACTCAAGGTTCTTGCGGTCCTGGGTTGTGTTTGCTGCTGCTGCTTGTGTTGCAGGTGATCCGGCGTGTTGACCCCCCCAGTGAGGGCGTTGAGTTCTCTCGCACCCAGAGCATCAGCATTGACTTCTGCGGCCATGATGTGGTGGCACACTTTGGTGGGGTTGAGGAGGTGAGCAGGCAGCTGCACTGCAGCAGGGTGTTTGTGTTGCACAGCTGTCACAGCACTGCATGCCTGCCTGCAGCCACAGCACCATTGGCCTGCTTGTTGTGTGCATGTGCGGGCGTGCCCATGTGCTCTGTTAGCAAAGCAGAACAGTGGCTGCCAGTGCAGCAGGTGCGTGGTTTACGGAGCGCTGTAGCTTGCTCAGGGGCAGCCCTGAGAGCCACAGCAAGAGACAGTATCAACACGCATCTGCAGTCTTGTGATCCAAAGGACCCTGGCAATATGGCCAAATCTGGTGGCCTTGTCGTGTGTCTGTGTTTGTCCATGCTTCATGGGCTGCGTAGCTCTCCACCCCTACAATACCCAGCTTTCAGCAGCAATATCTGCTCTTTCTGAACTTGCGTGCTGCTGCTGCTGGTGCAGATGGCTTCCACCATCGGCAGCATACAGGCCAGCGGTCTGCTGGTGCGTGCCAGGCAGGTGTGTGCAGCTCCCCAGACGCGGCCCATGCGCATGGCTGTGGGGCAGTGGCATGCTGCTGAGGTGCCAGTGGTGGTCAAGGGCACACGGCCACCCATGAAGGTGCGATTCGGCAGCAGCAGCTGCTGGGGTGCTGCCGTGGCTTGATCCTGGGTGTAAAGGGGCCGGATGGTGGCGGGGGCGCCAAATACATGTACCATTTCGCATCGTCATCCTGCCATACAAGCAGTGGTGTCATATGCAGTATGTGCGGGATCTGTCCGCTTCTGCTTCATAACGTAGGATTTTGAGTGACACACAATGCGTGTCACCAGAATGTCGCAATAGGCGGGGGCATGCAGAGCTGGGTCTGCTGCCAAGTGCTTGCATGGTTGAATGTTTGCCATTTGAGCCTGCTGCCTGGTCCTTGTGCTGCAGATGTACACCGACATCAAGGCCGAGCTGGAGGACGTCCAAGGCGCCTTCTGCCCAGGTCTCGAGGCGCCCTTTGGCCAGCTCAACACCGCCTTCAAGCGCCTGGTGACACCCAACGCCCTCAACCGAGACGGCACGGTCCCGCCATCTGTGCACCCCGGGCTGCCCTGGTGGGACATGATGCGGTACATGTGGCGGGGCGTGGCCAGCGTGCGGGTGCGCAACCTGACAGCAGTGCTGGCCAACACGCTCAACCCCCACACGCGCCCACGGGACGAGCGGTTGGCGCTGACGGCCGCCACGCTGTCGGTGTCGGTGGCGGCCGGGCGCATCGACATGACCACCACCAGCATCACGGCTCACGCGCACGCGCGGCCGCCAGACTCGAGCCTGGGTAGGTCAACAGTTGCACGCCATTGTGGTTTATGTGCCTGTTTCAACGCCGGCAGCACTCCTTGATGCATAGCATCCTCGCATGATGACGGCTGTGGCACTTGGGTGGGCATGTGGTATGGTTACATCGGCTCAGGCATACACCCCCTAGAAAGTAGCGCCTTGTACCTTTCCATGACAAGTGTGTCAGCGGCACCCAACTGTGTCTCTTGTCCTGCATGCCTGGTCCTTGTCTGCAGGGGATGCGATGCTGGTGCTGCCCGCCTTCCACCTGCCCTTGGCCAACCTGGCGTTCAACATTACCACAAAGCTGCCAGGCGGCCGCAGCCCCCTGTTCCACCACGTGTTCCCCATCCTGAGCAAGGCTCCACCCCCCGACAGCCCCCCGCAGGACATCGTTGATGTCTTTGCACTCATGAAGTGCGAGGGCTGGAGCCTTGGCATCGACATCGCAGTCAACTCAGACAAGACGACGACACACGCACGCAGTGGCGGTGCCGCAGCGGCGGCTGGGGTCAGCGGCAGCGGGCTTGTGCCAGGGTCTGCTGCTGGCGCGCCGTTCGGAGCTGCTGGGTCATGCTGGCACTACTACCAGCCCTTCAACCTGCCTCATGCGTTCATAGGGGAGTTCCAAATCAAGTACATCATTGATATGGTGGACGGGTTTGTGAACGCGAGCCCTGTCGTGCGCTACTGCCGCAAGCTGAAGCCCTACTACGTGCGTGACAGGCGGCCAGAGGCAGCCGAGGCAGCCAAGGCAGTAGCGGCTGTGCGTGCAAGCATACTGCAGATGCCGCTGCTGAAGCAGCGCATTGAGATCAACCTGACAGCGGATGTGTTCAGGGTGCATCATGATGCCCAGGATGCAGATGACCCGTCTGACATGGCCTTCATTGCCCTCAGCAGGTGCGGTGTTGCCTCGACAAGCATCTGTTGTAGATATTGGCTGTGTTCCCCGGAAAGGACCAGGAGGTTGAAGGTGGCTGCGCAGCCTGCATGTGGTGTCAAGGGCCGCTACGTCTTGCACTGCATCACTGCCAGCATTACAGCTACCACCTGTACTTGCTGCACTCATGCCTCCTCATGTCTACTCAAGCACGGCTGCCAGTGTTGCCTGCTCGTGCCAGAGGGCACTTTTTGGACGCGCCGTGTGTCTGTTGGCACAACCCTTGACAGCATCAGCTGTACTGGCATCCTACCTTGTTGTGTTTTCCGCCCCTGCTGTGCCTGCATGTCACCTGCAGCGTGCGCTACAGCAACACGTTCACCTACTCGCGCTACAAGCGCACCCTGCAGCTCAGCAACGGCCCGCGCCTCAAGGACTCCATGCGGCAGTTCATGGCCAGCCTGTCAGTAGAGGCCTATGACCTCAAGGTCATTAAACCCCAAGCAGACGAGTCCCTCAGCAGCATGCTGGCCAGCAGTCAGTGGGGGATGGGCCCTGTGTGCAGCAGCCCGGGGCCCTGTGGTGCAGAGCTGCAGCAGGGTGGGGGCGGGAGTGCGGCGGGGCTGAGTGGCCAGCCAACAAGTGCCAGCTTCAGGAGGGGTGGACTGGCACAGGTAGGTGCTGCGGCATGATCGGCTCATCCCATGCCGATATGTGTGGGGGCGGTGGGGCACCATGTGACCAGTTGCGCGATTTCTTGGCCTGTGATGCTGTAGTAGCGAAGTCAAGGGTCAAAGTGTGCGTTTGTGAATGCTATGATCCAGGTTACGACTGTCAAGCATGCTGTGACACACAGTGCACAGCACGACTTGTACGACAGGGCAGGCGGAACTTGTGTACCAACCCTTCATGGTTTGGTCGAAGGGCATGCACCATAGGCCCATGTTTCTCACACAGGGTGCATGTGGGTTCCTATTGTCTGGCTGCACTGCAGGACCTCCCCCAAAAGCTGACAGTAGAGCCGCGCACGTCGCCCCGCTCAGCAGTCGCGTCAGCAGCAGCAGCAGGCTCCACAGCAGCTCCAGGCAGCCCCCGCAGCGGTCCCTCTGCAGCCAAGAGCCCCCTGGTGCATGGACGCACAGCAACAGGCCCGGGCAGCAGCAGCAGGAGGGCGGCAGATGCTGCAGCTGGCACAGCAGACGGGGCAGAGGATGCAGACACACCCGGTTTCGGACAGGGCCTGATCGCAGCTGCAGCTTGCTTCTTGCTGCGTCAGGCACCGCCGGAGGTGTCTTCAGCAGCCAGTGCAGCAGCAGGAGCAGCCTCAGGACCCCTTGCATCAGCAGATGGGCAGATCCTCGTTGACCCTGTAAGTCTGAGCGGTGCCTGCATGCCTCAGCAGTGTAGCGTTGCCTATGAAGGGGTGGGCCGGCCGTGGTTCAGCGCAGTGAAGCGTCACGCTGCCAGTCTCTTCTTAAGCTGATAAGCTTCTGGCAGACAGGTCTGCTTTGGCCACAGCAAGTGGGCCGTCCCTCTCATGCTGGTCCTGACGCCTCTGCCACTGCTGCCACTGCTGCTGCCTTTGTTGGCCCTGCTGCTGTCACTGCCTTTGCGCAGCCGCCGGTGCCGAAGCGCCCCATCCGCATGATTGCGCAGGATGTGAAGCTGCTGTGTCCCGCAGAGCTGCGGGACACGTGCATGCTGCTGTTCCACCACATGCAGAAGGCCTTCAGCGGCATCCAGTTTGGCCAGCCCAAGGGGCCTGTGCGCATCAGCACCAAGCAGCAGCAGCAACAGCAGGCCGCGGACGGCGGCAGCAACAGTGGCGGCAGCAGCCCCCGGATCAACCGCTCGCTGTCTGATGGCATGCAGAGCTCCAGCAGCCTTGCAAAGTCCAGCCTGGGCAGTGGCGTCAGTTCGCTCAGGAGGCATGGCAGCTCAGACGCAGCGCCTACAACAGAGCCCCTGGGCAACATCGGCCCCAGCATCGAATGCGTCAACTGTGTGAGCACACCGGCTGAGGAGGGCCGCATGCTGGCGACCATCTTGTCCCAGAATGCAGCCACTGCCGCGGCTGCTGCAGCTGCCGAGCGCAAGCGCGCCGCGGCAAGGGCTCGTGAGCTGCAGTCCCGCAACGGCAGCGCAGGGGGGGTCTCAGTGGGAGCCAGTGACAGCTTTGTCAGCAGCATCGACGGCAGCATCTCTGCGGGTGCGGAGGCTTTGTCACGGGCCCCGCAGGGCTCTGGGCACACTGCGGCGGCTGTACGGGCCCTCAAGGGGCTCACAGCAGGGGCGTCAGCCGGGTCCTTGGGCCCTGATGGTGATGAGGGCTCGCCCCACAGTGCAGCGATGTCTGACCTCAGCTTGGCCACTGACAGCAGTGCGGTGCAGAGCGCGGCAGGCGCAAGTGGGGCAGCAGCAGAGTCACAGGGAGCGCAGGGCGTCGGCAGCTCGAGCGGCGGGCTGGGGGTGGTGGAGCAGATGCTGCTGGAGTACGAGATCGAGTTTGTGCAAGTGCAGGTGCAGCGTGGTTGGCTGCTGGGCTGGCACCTGGCTTCCTTGCTGCCATCGCATTCCCACTGGTGACACTGTGTGAGGTTGCCTGCAATAGCTGTAAGCGCCACAAGCAAGAGGATGTTTCGCATTGAGCCTTGTGCACGTCATTCAGTGAGGAAAGCTCATGTAGCTCTCCTTCCCCTCCCGTGCCAAAATGGCTGCAGCATGCTGAGGTGTTGCCGCCACCACACCTGCACATTTTGCCCTGCGCAGGTCAACCTGGTGTCTGACAGCGCGCGCGGCAGCCTGGTGCTTGGCACCAACAGCGCCCTGCTGATGGGCCACCTCAACACAGCCCGGCTGGAGCGCAGCGTGAGCTTCAAGATGGACCAGGTCCAGGCGCATGTGGTGTGCAGCGAGATGGACACGCCGCGTGGACCGCTGTGGCTGCAGATCGCCAACGGCAAGCTCAGCACACCGCCAGGGGCCGAGGGTATCATGAGGCAGGTGCTGCTGCCCTTCAAGGTGAGGGGCGCTGTCAGCGGGTGCGCTGAGATGCGCTGTGCTGTGATGTGATGTCATTGGTTATGTGCTGTGTTGGGCTGCTAACAAGGTGACCGAGCCGGTGCGTGGTGTTGGAGTCAGCAGTGGGGAACACTGGCATGCGTTGAGCTGCACTGGAGTTTTGGGGGGGGGGATGTGGCACGGTGTGGCGTCTTGTGCTGTCAAATGCCATGCTGCTGTGTTGCTGGCTAGGCTTGGCTGCGTTATGCTGAGCTGGCACTGCTGTGCCGGGTGTATTCCTGCAGCTGGTAAGGGCCTTGAACAACACGTGTGCCTGCCCTGTGTGCTTGCAGTGTCAGCTGGTGACCACCAAGCAGGCGCAGAGCAGTGCCACCGCAGCAGCACTCAACGCAGCAGCAATGACGGCTGCCAGCTCTGCTGGGCCTGCGTCAGCCGCCGGCAGCACCCCCAACCTGCAGCAGCACCAGCAGCTGCAGCAGCCAGGCGGCCAGAGAGGCCCTCAGCAGGCGTCAGGCTTTGCTGGCGTCGGGGGCAGCACTGGCGGGATGCAGGCTGGCGCGGTGGTGCCTGCTGGGAATGCGGCACAGGAGCTGCGGCTGCATGTACCCACCATTGGCGCGCGGCTGGACAGCCGGCAGTTTGAGGTGCTGATGGACGTCATTCAGAACATCGCGATGGCACCTCTGCCCACGGTATGTTCTATAGAACATTGGCCGCTTCATGTCGTATCCAGTGATGTTGACAGCGGGTCGTCCTGTGTTTCGTCAAGTGCTTGAAACATGTTTCTTGCCTCTACAGTAGACCAAATGCACTGCACAGCGTGTCTTGTGACTGCTAAGGACACTGATCAAGTTTGGGTTCATTTTGTATGTCTATGATAATACTGTTCCTGCAGTGCTGTCCGTTAGTCAAGGGCATGTGTGAACACCCTGGCTATGTACGGATTTCCCGGCTGACGTGCATGCGTGTGGTGCCGTGTGCCCTGTGCCCTGTGCTTGCAGTTCCCGCCAACAGTGAAGGGTATGTGGGCGCACCCTGACGGCATCAGTGAGGATGATGACAACCAGGATGTGCAGTACGCCCTGGAGACGCTGCAGTCCCTGCGTGAGCGCCAGCGCTGCCTAGAGCAGGAGCTGCTGTCCGTACTGGCAGCACAGCAGCAGTACGCTGCATGGCAGTCAGCACACACGCAGTCACAGCAGCACACACTTGGTCTGCCTCCCCAGCAGCAGCACGTCCTGGCACCTGCTGCAGGGACACCTGGCGTGCGACAGGGCGTCCCTGTACAGCAGCAGCAGCTGCAGCCATACTCTGTGTCAACATATGCAGCAAGCTCCGTGACCTGGAACAACGATGCAGTGCCGCCTAGTGCCAGCGGGGACAGCGAGTGCCCTGCATCATCCTACTACACCGGCAGCATCAGTGTTCCCACAGCAGCTGGCTCCGTTGTGTGGCAGCAGCAGGACAGGAGGCCGCCCACAGCTCCCGGGGCGTACACAGACATCAAAGAGGCGTCCATCTCCCTGGTGCTGGCCCTAGCAGCAGCCGGCACAGCAGCAGAGCGGCAGCAGCAGCTCATGAGCACTGCGTTGAGCCATCAGCACCTGCAGCAGCTCATGAAGGGCGCCCACCCGGCCGCCAGCAGCAGCCTTGGCAACCTGAGCTGCATGTCAGGCAGCACTGCAGCAGCAGGGGGCAGGGGGCTGCACTCTGCAACGCCCCTGGGCAGCTGCTCCAACCTCACAGCCCTGCAGCAGCAGGAGCAGCTGGTGCTGGTTGCTGAGCGGCCTACGGTTGTGTGGTGGGCCCAGGAGCAGCTGCAGGGCGCCCTGGACGCCATCACAGCCAGCAGGACGGTGCTGGAGATGCTGAGGAGCGAGGCGGGGCTGCTGAAAGTGCGGCAGCGCAACGCCATGGGCGTGGACATCACGGTGGACACCATCGACTGGGCGCTCAGCAAGGGCAGCACGGTGATCGTGCAAGGGGAGCTTCAGGTGAGACCTGTCTACCTGGCTGTCGACCTTGCCTCTGCGCAATGCGTCCCTTGTGTGCGCCACTGACGGACCAGGCTGCTGTCGCTTGGTTCACACTGTGTGGAGACTGGCTGGGGCTGCAGAGGCAGGGAAGCACGGGACCTTCTGGCCTAGCTAGTGAGTCAGCTAGGTACAGGCTAAGATATCAGTGCAGACTGACCAGTGACTGACTGGTATGCTGTGTGATGTCATGTCACACCTTGTGGCTGCAGGGCATTTCCTACCAGAGCATCCGCAGTGAGGACCACACAGGGACCACAAAGATTCAGATGCACACAGCCACCTTCAGGGACCCCCAACAGCAGCAGCAAGCCGCCTCTGCAGCCGCTGCCGCTGCCGCGGCTGCAGCAGCCAACAAGTCTGCTTGTGCAGCCCACACAGAGCCCGCCGATGCCGCCAGTGCTGCTGACCCTGCAGCGGGCTCGTCTGGCACTCTGCCGCACCTGCAGCAGTGCAGCACGCCGCGAGAGCTTGCAGCCGCGGCCAGCGCAGGCTACAGCGCCCAGCAAGTCCTGGACACGGCCGCGGCGGCCGCAGCGGCGGCTGCAGCTGAGGCTGGCCTCATACTGGCTCCATGGAACCCTGATGAGTCCTGGGAGGCTGATGAGCTGGTGCGCATCTACGCCATCCATGGGGCGATGGAGGCGCGGCATGTAGTATATGAGCATATCGAGGTGCTGGTGCACCCCATCCGTGTGCACCTCACGGCAGCGCTGGCGGGCGCCCTGCAGGACTACTTCAACCTGCGGGACGAGGAGGGGGCTAAGGACAGCAAGCCAACAGGCAGGGCGCAGGAGGCAGCCGCGGTGCGCGCCACAAAGCAAGCAGGTGAGCGCACCCACACCTGCTGCACAGGGGTTGCCAAGTGGTTGTCCTGCACCCCAACTGCGACAACCACAGAGCCACGGCCATGTGTTGTGCATCCAGCAGGATGCCACAACTCTTTGACAAGCACCGGCAATGCGTGTCCCTGCTCACCATTTCATTCTCTGTGTGGCAGGACTATATGCTCACACCGGTGTCACGCCGCACTCACAATGACTTCACACTTGTTCACACAAGCACCACGCTTTTGTTCACACTGTAGCCATGCTGTGCTCACTTGCCCCGCCTGCTGTGCCTGCAGCTCGTGAGGACAAGCGGCGCCTGACAGCCCCCGGAGACCTCACCTCGGGCCCCTCAGCAACAGGCCCCAGCGGGGCGCCCGGCCCATCAGGTCCATCTTCGTCCTCGCCTGTGGGGCCCCTCACAGCAGCAGTCCGCAAGCCCTCCATCTTCCACCGCAGGGCTGCGGCAGCAGCAGCAGCAGCCGCGGCCGCAGCAGCGTCAGCGGGTTCTGTCACCTCCCAGCCGCTGATTGCTGTGCCGAGCAGCGAGTACGAGGTTGCTGGGATACACACGACAGAGGGTGGGGCGCGCTCTGTCGCGTCAACACCACCGGTGGACTCCCCTGCACTGGACCATCACAGCATGCTGCCGCCGCCTGTGCTGGCGAGTGGCCTGGGGGGTGCTGGTGGACTGGCTGGGGACTCTGCCGGGCTTCATACGCCTGCATCAACAGCCCCAGGGGGTGGCTCAGTCATCGACCTTGATGTAGCAGCAGCAAGCAGCAGGGACGACGCAGCCTCGTGGGTCAGCATGGCACCGTCGAGCGCAGCAGCCATGGCAACCGCAGCAGCAGCAGCTGCTGCAGCTGCTGCTGCTGACCTGGCTCCTGTGCTGCTGTACCAAGGCACAGTGTGTGACTGGAGTGTGGTGGTGCCGCTGGAAGCCCTGGGGCTGCGCTACGGCACAGTCAAGCGCAGCAGGCTGGGCAGGGTGGGCATCAGCATCCCCTACCCAGGCACATCAATGGTCGCCATCACGCCCAGCGCAGCAGCATCTGGTGCAGCGGCAGGGGCTCCTACGGGAGGGCCAGGTGCAGGGCCCGGCGCACCCACCCCAGGAGTAGCAGCAGCAGCAGCGGGGGCTGGGACGAGTGGTGCGGGCGCTGCGCGCTTGCGCGCCCCGCCTGTGCGCAGCATCAAGTTCAAGCACGTGCGCTTCAACCGCATGCATGCCCGGCTGACGTACGAAGGCCCGGCACTCAGCATACGCAACTTTGGGCTGGTGCTGGACAACCGGGTGTACCGCAACATCGACGGCGGCTGGAAGACAGTCCTCAACAGGTGTGTTTGGTGGGAGGTAGTTGGCTTGGGATCAGGGCATACTTCGGCACACCATCAATACTCGCTATGAGCCGATTGGTTGTGCTGTCAACGGTGCTGAGCTGGGTAGAAGCATGGTCACCCTCAACACCTGGGGGGCTGAAGAGGTCACACACATGACATGAGCACAACGCATGTGCTGTCCCGTGCCGCCTCTCGATTGCGTCCACAGGTACAAGTGGGATGTGGTGCGCTCGCTGCTCAAGTCTGCCACAGGGCTGCAGGCCCGCAAGCTGCAGGAGCTGCAGATCCCCAACTACGGCAGTGACCCCCCAGACACACTGGAGCTACGCTCCAGTGCCGGCTTCAAGGCCGGCATCATGTCGCTGCTCAAGGGGCGCAAGGGCCGCGGCGCAAAGCTCAAGCTGGGTGGGCCAGGCGGTGGTGGGCCAGAGGGCGGGCTGCTGTCGGAGGACCTGGAGGGCCTGTCTGCGGGGTCTGCAGTCGGGGAGCTGGGTGGGGAGGACGGGGGTGGCGTCGAGGACGTGGACGGGACGGACGCAGCAGCAGGGCCAGGGGCAGATTACCTGGAGCTCATGCGATCAGCACTGCGGCTGAAGCACAAGCAGCGGAAGATGCAGCTGCTGCTGGGGCACGTACCACCACTGCCGCACCAGGCGGGCGCCGCTGCTGCCGTGCAGGGCTGACACGCGTTTGTGGATGGTCCTGGCGCCTGCAAGCTGCACCTGGCACAGTATGCCATGGCATGGGCGAGGAGCAGCAGCAGGGCAGTGTGTCAGTGCACAGCAGCACTGGAAAGTGCCAAGGTGCAGCAGCAACGCGAGTGCATACTTCTGGTTGCCTTCCTCTGTGTCGAGGCCCCAGCCAGGCTGGTGTGGGCCCGCAGCAGTGTGTGCCTGTGCCCGTGCCTAGGCTTGTGCTGTCCCCGCCATAGCATGCTACTTTGGGGCCACAGAGACCTTCTTGGTTTTGCGGGTAGGTGTGCTTTGCACATACGAGCGGCTGCGAATGGGTTTGTCTTGTGATGGGTGTGTTGCTGGGCCCTTGGCTGTGTACAGACATGGATGTGACCACTGCCAGTGATGTGTGCATTGTCAGGTTGAGTAGGATTGCTTGTAGGGCATTTTTTTGACGAGCACGTGTTGCTGCCCACCAGTAGCTGCAGCTTGTATGGCATTTGCAATATCTGCCTGGTCTCTGCAGCTGAACATGACGGCGCTTTCAAGGTCAGGTTCATTGTTGGCCTGTGCAAGTCAGAGTTGCAATTTGCAGGCTGCTTCTCAGCAGCACATGAGGCAGCAACACAGCCACCTCTGCCATATGTGCACAAGGTCACCAGCCAACAACAGGAACCAATCACACACTACCTGTGTTGGCGCATGGGTCAGGCAACATACGATACATCACGATTGCACAAAACGGTGCGGAACTTGTCCAGGCAGGCTCATCAACAAGCCACACAAGGTGGCAGATCTCCTTGACGGAGAAACAAGATCACACACGGGCACAGCATGTCTTGCAATGCTGACATTATGTCAGTACGATACTGTACAAAAGGATGCCACGAGCATGAGACTGCACAGCTTGGCGGCTCTACCTCCACATGGGAGGCAGATGACTTCTGGTCGTGAGGCTTACACTGCATCAACACTTTCACCATAAATTGGCTGGTTCAGCAGACTAGACTCTCAGTTAGCTGGCTACTCTCCGCAACACTCAACTTGCTTGTAGTCCACAAGCAGGCACGTCAGCTCCCTGCCCCTACTCTAGAACAAAGCCACTTCTGCTGACATCACATCGACTGCTGATGCACAAGGACACAGCCCCATCCGGCATGCTACCGCTGCTGGTGTGCAGCCGCTGCAGGCACTTGCCTGCTGCAGCAGCTGCTGCTGTGTGTGTGTCTCTTGTCCCCACGCCATCCACAAAAAAAGCTAGAGCCCTGTGCCCTGCCTCCTGGCCATCAACCTGCGCCGCCCAAACCATCCCCACCCAGACCTGCCGGTGCTGGTTGACTGCTGCTGGCCCCCAGCTACAGCACCTGTGCTTGGGAAGGGCCCGCGTACGTCAATCAAGCCCCCAGCCTGGCCCATGGACTGCTGCCCGGACTGGCCCACGGACTTCTGCTGAGACTGGCCCACGGATTGCTGCCCAAACTGGCTCTGTGGCTGCTGCTGGAACTGGCCCATGGGTTGCTGGACAGACTGTTGTGTCCACTGGAGTGACTGAGTGGTGGCTGGACCAGTGCCCGGCCTCACGATAGGAGGAGCAAAGCCTGGAGGGGCAGTGCCTGCACGATGCAGTATGGCACACAAGACATCCCTCAGTTGAAGGTGGCTGGCTGTCCAAGCCATAAACAGTCACAGCAGCTTTGATGTAATGTTGGTCCGAGTGTGCTTCAGCTGCCTTGCACCTTTGCACATGTGAAGTCGCTTCACACAACAGATTCGGCATGCAAGGTATGCCAGAATCAGCAGGATCCATGATACCAAGCTCAAAACTGATCCGGCATGCTTGCAGTGGAGCACTGGTTGCGTTGCAAGCGAGCCGTTCAAAACAGTCAGCAGCTGGGAGGCATACTCACCTGGGGTAACTCCAGGCGGGGTGGTGCCACCTGCAACAGCACATGCAACATCAAGGCCTCCTCAATAGCTGTGACGTGGACAGCGACAATCCAATGCACCCAACTCCAGTAATCCGGCAGCATGTCACCACTGCAGGCATGCAGGCATCACCCCTGCTCTGCTGGTCTACGGTGGCATTGCTGCCGGGGTTTGGGCCAGCAGGCTGTCAACATGCGCTCACCAGGTGCAGGGGATGGGATGCGGATGGGTGGCAGTACACCTGGCCCGGCTGGGCCAACAGCTCCACCAGCAGTGCCGCCAGGTGGGGTGCCGGCAGGCGGGGTGACACCAGGTGGAACGACACCAGGAGGTGTTGTAGTGCCTGGTGTTGTAGTGCCTGGTGTTGTAGTGCCTGGTGTGGCAGCACCTGGTGTTGTAGTGCCTGGTGGGGTCACTCCAGGGGCCACCACACCGGGTGGGACCACACCTGGCGGTGCGCCTGTGGCTGGCTCTCCTGGCCGTACAATGGGCGGTACAAAGCCTGGCGCACCGGGGGTGGTGGGGATACCACCTGGTGGGAGTGGGTTTGTAGGGATGTTTATCGGGCCGGCAGGCGAAGGCGGGGGTGGGACCTGCAGAGTGGGCACACGCAATGTAAGTCAGTGGATTGGCTTGCCAAGCAGCACGGGTGGACATGAGCGACAGTGTGCTGGACAGGGCATTTGCACGGGCTGTGACGGCATGACACCTGCACACAAATGCTGTGTGCGCAACCTAGGCTGCCGGTCTCGACACTCACCACAGGATTGAGGGGGTACTCCACCAAGGGTGCTGGCAGTGGCCTGCCTTGCCTGGGCACTGCACTCTTGGGCACCATGTACAGGGGCACACCACAGGGTATCCCGGGCCCTATGATGGTACCGACTGGCGCAGTAGGGGGACCACCTGCACCAGGGACTTGTGGGGGCTGCCCTGGTACAGTTGGAGCCACTGGCACAGCAGGCACTGCAGGGCCTGGGAAGCCGCCTGTGGGGCAAGGGTACGTGACAGTCATGGTTTGGCCCAGGGGAGAGAAGCTGTTGGGCAGGAAGAGTGCCGGCTGCTCGGCAAGGCGCCCAGATTCTCTGCTGCCATCTTGGAAAGGAGCGCGGCGCTCAAGTGATGCCAACAGCCCCTCGTTGAAGCCCTGGTTGAACCCTGTCGTCAACAGGTTTGTGCCCAAGCTGCCAGCAGCCTGCAAGGCTCCTGTTGCCGCTGGCGCTGCAAAGTTGTGCATGACACTGCCAGTGGCTCGTGCGGCCGTCATGCCAGTCTGCGCCGCAAGGTCGACCCCACGTGACACCCAAGGGACCATAGTAGGCAGGACGGACAGGGCGCCTGTGCCTAGAGACGTGGCCAGTCCCGGCACAGCGCCTACTCCGGCGCTGACGAGCCTGCCCACATCGCCACCGATGTCTCTGGGGAACTCTGATGCCATGTTGGCAACGCGCTGGGTCTGGTTGGCCACATTGAAGATCAACGGGGCCGTTGCCGTGATACCATTGAGTGCCGACTGCGTCGTTGTGTTGATAAGCTGCGGGATCATCTGCGCGAACTGGCGCGGCGCGTTGCGCGTTTCATTAAAGAAGTTCGTAGCGCCTCCTGTCACTGCCTGCGCGAGGTTCTTGGATGCGTCCGTCAGGTTGAAGATCCCATTGCGCGTCAGATTTGACAAAGAGCCAGTGAGGACCTCGAGTTCGCCGCCGATCTCGATGTCGGTGTCCGCGATGTCGTTGGCGATGTCGCGGACGAACTGCGCCTTCTGTTTCATCACCGCTTGCGCAGCATCGGCAAATGGCTCGATGAGTGCAGTCTTGTTGATGGCTTGCTTGAGGGTGGTGATGGGCCTCAGCTGGTTCATGGAGTTTGCCACGGTGTCCACCAGCTGGCCCTTGATCGAGTTGTCGACGCGCTTCGCCTCGACGATCGCCCGCTTCCCATCGTGCAAGATGCTGTGCGTGGTGTCCACCGCAGTCTGCTTGACCGGCTTTACGACGTTCTTGAGCTCGTGTATCTGATGTGTGCTCAGGTCCAAGTTGTTCACCAGACCATTGCTGATGTGCGTGACGGCCTTGGCCTTCCAGTACTTCTCATGGGGCCTGTACACAGGTTGCTGCTGCTGTTGCTGCTCCTGCTGCGGCTGCTGCTGCTGCTGCTGCTGCTGTGCCTGCATACCCTGCTGTGGCCCCAGCAAACCCTGTTGCAGGTTTGTGGCCAGCTGCCCAACATTCCCAAGCGGCTGCCGCAGCAAACCCTGCTGTCCACCCAGCCCCTGCTGGCCTTGCAGACCTTGCTGAACAAAAGAGCCCAGCTGCCCAAGGAGCTGCTGCTGCGGCTGCTGCTGCTGCAGCAACTGTTGTGGCTGCAACCACTGCTGCGGCTGCTGCAGCATCTGTTGTGGCTGCCTCAACAGCTGCTGCGGCTGCTGCAGCCACTGCTGTGGTTGCTGCCTCTGCTGCTGCTGCTGCCCTCCAAAGTAGCCTTGCTCCAAGATGTATTGGGCAGAAGGCGCTGCCGCTCTGGCCACAGTAGGCACAACTGCAACCTGCTTGCTCCAAGGCATGCGGAAGTTTGTGCTCAGCAGCCCACGCCGACCGCTGCTGCTGTATCCCTCACTGCCCCCGCGTGTGCCGCTCTCGCCACTGCCGCCCCTTTTGCCGCTGTCATCACTGCTGTCACTGTACCTCTCAGCACTGTTCTCCCCAGCCAGGCGCATGTGGCTGTAGCCTGACAGCCCCTGAAGCACGCCACTGCCCCCCAGCACACCCTGCTGCAAAGCAGACAGCACTGGGTTGCTGCCTGCCTGCTGCCCGCCTAGCAATGCACCCTGCAGGAGTGACAGCACAGGTCCACCGCTGCCACCTCCACTGCCAAGGCTGTACACCCCTGTCCCTTGCTGGGCAGCAGCTAGCAGTGAGTTCAGCACTGCAGCACCGCTGCCACTGCTGCTGCCAGAGATCGCAGCTTGCAGGACACTGAGAGGGCTCAAGCCCTGCTGACCACTTCTGACACCGTTGCTGCTGCTGCTGCTGCTGCTGCCGCTGCTCAGGGCCTCCTGTAGAGCAGCAGCAATGATGTTTGGGCTGCCGATGCCTGTGGTACCTGCGCTGCTGGCTGCCCCCTGCACGACCTGCTGCAGCCAACTGAGCAGTCGGTTGCCAGCAGCACCTTGTGCTGCCTCACTGCCCTGGTACTGACCACTGAACCCCGCCTGGCTGTACGCTGCCGGCAGTGACCCACTCTCGAATGCCACCGGCTGCATCTGCTGAGCTTGCTGTGCTTGCTGTGCCTGTTGCACCTGCTGTCCTGGCCCCTGTTGGGCAGTCCCAGCCAGAGCTCCAAGGGATGGTGCTGCGGCGCCTGCGCGCTGTGCGCCCTGCGACAGTGCCCTCTGGAAGGGCTCTGTGGCCAAACCTGCTGCATTGCGCAGTGCACCCTGCAGGCCAGCCCCACTCCCTGGCAGCCCTGCTGTTGGCCTGAAGCCACCTGGTCCCCCTGCTGTGTTGCCTGAGCTGCTGGGTGACCCCCCTGCCATGTTGCGCAGAAACCCAGGCAGGCCGCCGCTGGCTGCTGGTTGCCCTGCCATGTTGCGCAGAGCATTCGGGATGCTCGCACTGCCTGCATTGGGCGCTGCAGCTGTGTTGCGCGGTGAGCCAGCTGGGAGGCCGGCCCCTGCTGCCTGCCCTGCTGCATTACGAAACGCACCAGCAGCCTGCTGTGCCAGGCCTGATGCTGCCCTGCCCAGCTGCGCAGCTGGGTTTGTGAGGAGTTGTGTGGGGTTGACACCGCTCCCAACTAAACCCTGGTTGCCGGTGCTGCTGGGCCCGTTGCTGCTGGGGGCACTGAGAGACCCAGGAAGGCTACTACCGCTGCCGCTGCTGCTGCTGCTGGTGCCAGGCGAAGACGCCATTCTGTAAGTCACTGTGCCTTTGCTTGTATCAAGGTTGCCCTGGGCTGCAGCTGTGATGGCCTGTGCTGCGAATTTCAATGTGTGCATGCCCACACCACTTGCTGCTGCTCCCAGCAGTGCTGTCTTGCCCAGTGTGTCCCAGCCATGCTCAACGATGATGTCGAGCGGGGTGAGGAAGGGATTCAACTGGCCAACAAGACCTGCTGCAGGCAGCTGCCATAGCTGCTGCAGGGACCGCCTGCTGCTGCTGCTGCTGCCACTAGCATCCACACCTGGTACTGATGTAGGCCCGACATGATTCTGCTGCTGCTCTTGTTGCTGCTCATAAGCTACATCTGCACGTGATCCAGTATAATGATTTGACTGCAGGTGCATGTTGAACAGCAGCCGCAAGTTAGTACCAAGTGTGCTCTGGCATGGGAGGCTTGGAGCACTGCCACGTCCAAGTCAACAACAGCAGCAGGTCCATGCACTGTGCCAACGCACTGATCAGGGTGCATATACACCTGATAACCGTTGAAGCATGTTGAATGATTATACCTGAAACTGTGCTTGACCACATTCGCATCCAGGCCCCTGGTCTGCCGCTTGCGCGCCTCTACAAGGTTGGCATGCTGCAACACTGTTTGATGCCGCACCAAAAACCAACAACAGTGACAGTAAAGTTGCTTTCAGTTGTTGATTAGCACGAAGCAGTTTCGTGATCATACTGCCATGGACCAGGAAAGTCAGCGATGGAGGCACTTCAGCTGCTGAAGCAGTTGTCAGAAAGGCGCCCAGACATTTGGTTACAGCGCATTAAACAAACTATCAATTCTTTTTGTTTTTGCAATCGGTCCGGTTACCATGCCCGGTCTAGGTAACTCCAACTGTTTCGTAGCCGCTGACACACCGATGCGCTGCTGCTTTCTGAACTCAGCACAGCTCTGCGTGTTTTATACATGTTCAGTCAATTATGTTAATTTGAGACTACCCATGTGCTTGTGGATCGGGCTTACAAGCCCGGCCATGACAGTGCACATGCTTGCTGTGCTCTGAGAGTTTTAGCTGACATGCCGGAACATGTTCCATGCTCCATGCCCACCGCGCGTGCATCTCCTGATAATGCTGTTGTGTTCTTGTGTGTTCAAGATACTCGGCTGCTTGTTGAGAGCGAGCTTTGATCTGTGCGCCAACACGTAAATCAAGAAGCTGTGACCTGTGTACTGTTCTCTGACATCAGCTGCTTGGAACCAGGGCACACCACACGACACACAAACTGGTGTTACAGCCCTGCACAGGCCATCTGATGCTGCGACAGATTCGCGAATGCCACGACACCACCTTGTCAGGCTTGCAAACCACCTGCCGCCCTCTGCGCCTCGCCTGCCAACAACACACACTGCCCTCACCACCTTGCCACCATCTCTGCACACACTCGAGTCACACAAGCCACGTTGCGTGTGTACACCAGTTCAGCTGGTGCTGCAGCAACAGCGTGTGCAGATGCCACACCCTCCATGCAACAGCAGCATCAGCACACATACGGCCGCACACGCAGCTGCATGCGCAGCCCAAGCTCACACATGCAGACCTAGAACGGGCCGTGTGGAGTTGCATGCACCTTCCTCACCATACCTATCAACAGCAATAGCAAAAACAAACGCGTGAGGCCCAAGTGCAACACACGCCAGCCACACCACCATATGCACGCTCCACACCCATGCTGCTGCTGGCTATGTCGCATGGGGGTGTCGTGGCAGCAGTCCTGCGAAGGACCCTCTCGCTGCTGCCAGTGAACTACAAGCACACAACCCTGCAAGTGTGCATGCACTATGCACACAAGATACATTCCAACTGTAATCCCCCTCCCATCCAACCAACACACCTGCCCAACTACCACTCACACACCACCTGCGAGTCACACACTCTCACACAAAGCGAGCAGTACAGCATGGCAAACCCACCATCAACATACAACAGCAACTGCTGCTCTGCCCTTACCAAGCTGCAGCCGCACTCACGCACACGCCCTGCCGCTCGTTCCCAATAGTAGTCCTGCTGACTGCAGTTGGCTGACTGCAGCTGGCTGACAGCACAACGGCATCAGCTCCTCACAACAACTGTACGGCTGCGATGGCTGGTATCCGCTCCCTCAGCTTTTGTGTGACGGCCACGCGCACCGTCATGACGTTAGCTGCGGGCCCTGTGATCTTGATCTTGACGATGGGCCCATCGATGCTGTCCAACAGCAGCTCCCCACCACCTGTGCCCACCAGGTAGGGGCGGATCTCACCCAGCACCTGTGCATGTGTGGGTGAGTGTGTGCATGTGAAGAGGGAAAAGGGTCATGGTTGCCACAGTGAGCGAAGTTGTAACAGTGGTGGTGGTGGTAGATGCGGTGGTGCTCTCAGTGTTACTGCAGGTGAGCTGGGGGTGGCAGATGGTGCCTGCTGTGTGTATGGCAGGAATGGACATGCAGAAGGGTGCGGTGGGCAGCTGCAACAGGATGAAAGAGTGCCAGTGTTGCTGTGGTTACAGCCCAATGATTGTCACATATGTCGTGCAGGCAGGCGAACACACGGCCCGCGCCCACCCACATGACCAGCACACACACCTGGTCAACATTCTCATCATTCAGCTCCATGCCTTGGCTCTCCTCGGTCACCTGCTCAACCTCCAGGATCTCCTGCACACCACAGCACGCCACAGCACAGCATGCCACAGCACACACCGGTAAGTACTTCCTCCATTGCGGCAAGACACCACAGAGCGCCCACAGCCCAGGTGCATGCAATCATGCATCGCTGCATGAGGGACAACATCCAGCGTGCAGCACATGCTTGCCAACTGCTGCTGCTACAAGCTTGCTCGAAGCCTATTGCTGCTGCTAAAAGCAGCCCGTCCTCCTGCTGCTGAAACAAGCTCTTCCACGTCCTGTTGCTGCAGCTACATGCCTGCCATCGACCATTCGCTGTTTGCGAAGCCCGCTGCCGGGCGCTGGCTGCTGCTGCGTGCTGCTCATACGTGCTGCTACTGACTGCTGCCCCTACATGCTGCTGCTGCGCGCTGCTGTTGCATGCCACACAAAAGCTGGTCAGGGCTCCTCACAGGGATTTTCTCCATGAGCCGCCTCTTGATGCCCATGGTCATTGTTGTGAGGCTGCTGGGGCATGAGCCACAGGCACCCGCCAGCTTGAGCTTCACCACCAGGCCGTCAATCTCAACAAACTCCACGTTGCCACCATCTGCCATCAAGTAGGGGCGCACCTGCGGGGTGGGAGGGGCATGTGTGTCAGTGATGGCAGTGGGCGTGTTGTGCTGTCGGTGACATTGTTGTGTGTGTTCGATTGGCCGGATTGCTGTGGGGGTTAGGGAGGATGCGGTGCTGCATCATTGATGCAGCATCATGCATGCTGTCTGATGCAGTTGCGTGGGATCTAGAGGCAGGGGGGCTGCTGCTGCTGTGTTCACACATGGAGTGCTACCATCCAACTCACGAGGATCAGGGTGAGGGGACAGTGTGCTGTGTGTGTACGGGGGTACGTGTGCATGTGCAAGTGGCATCTGTGTGGCGTGTGCTGCTGAAGGGCGAATAGAGAACTATCACAGCTGCAGCTGCCACTCCTGCCCTGGCTGCGCGACACTGCTGCAGGTGCCTGTCACTGCTCAAGCTGCTGCACGTAACCTGGAGCCCTCCATTTATCACAAACCAGATGGTTGCACACCAATGGGAGAAACCCCCATCTGTTGATCACAGCAAGGCCCGCTAGGTCCCCAGACACCAAGTGCTGACCCTCCCCCTGTCTTGCACAGCTTGAACTGGTGCGAACAGACCAACCCACACTATCCAGAGACGGCAACTGGTTGATTGTCGACGAAAAACTGACGATCAAGGAGCCATGATTGTGGCCACTGCTGCCTGAGAGTATGCATGCGCAGCAACACTGCACCACACCATGCACCCAGCATCCTGGTGTGCTCACCTCGTCCAGAACCTTCTCTACATTTTCTTCTGTTAGCTCCAGCAGGTCTGTTGCTGCTGATGCCACTTGCACACCTGCAGCAAGCACTCACGTCAGCACAGTAGTAGCAGTAGCCCCACAAGAGTGTGACCAGCAACGCAACCCACGTCGAAGCTCCCTGCGTTGACTGGGCCCCTGCCGCTGCGAAATGCGTGGTGCTGCTGCTAAGTGTCTACTTGTGGACAGACCGTGGCCAACGCAGCTGCATCGGCGTGGTTGCTGCGGAGCCGTGAGCTTCGAGGTTGTTGCCAGCATGTGGGCCGACGTGCGAGCGTGTAGGGCTGCCATGTTGACAATTAGAGCTGTCTCAGCCGGTGCGGCAACAACCCTCTGATGCTGAGCACAGAGCACATCCAACCTGGGCTTGTTAGTCTGACGTAACCTGCTCATCCAAGCAGACAGCTGGGTTGTGAGCACCTACCTGGTAGCAGTGTCGACATCACGTATGCGAGACCGGTTGCCAGTGCGTTCATGTACACCAATGCCCCTGATCGGCCTCAGCAGTAAACCATGGCAGTCAGGCCCAAGGTAGTTTCTTAAGCATGTTTGAGAATGCTTGAAACAACCAGTAAAAAACGTAACATGCAATATATTTATGTTGGTGCATTTCCAAGATGTACCATGTTTGATCAGTCCAATCCCCAGATCCCCCCCC